>BHFT01016187.1:0-96724 GCA_004320025.1 Laticauda laticaudata
GTGCTGGTGGGGGGGTGTTGAGCTTGGAGTATCAGAGGGGTCTGTTTGTGCCCAGGGTGTTTGCCTGGCTATGTTGGTGGAGATCTTTCAAAATAGTGTAAGTGTGGTTTGATAGCTGATGGTGGGGTGGGGTGTGGGTGTGTGGAGTTAACTGAAGAATGAGTTTCACGTATTCACTGCAAGTCCAATAATAAGACTCTTGAAATATGGAAAAATAAGATTAACCAACCAAGCTAACAACTCATGGAACTAGCAGAACACTGCTTAACACTTATTGGTTAAGATACATCGATGACACATTTGTGATCTTGCCCCATTGGAAAAAGAAACCTAAACAATTTCCTAACACACCTACAGCACATTTACAAGAAAATCTCAAGCTTCACCATGGGAAAGCAGAAACAAAACAAACAACTACCATTCCTAGCATGATACTAAATCTACACAAAAGCAGATGGGCACACTGGGACACACCGCTATACCACGAAGAAAACACACACCAACTGCTACCTCAACGGCCCAATCCCACCACACCCAGCACAGATAAACTCCATGGCCAAAAACACTAATTACCACAACCAAACGCCTGGCAGGATAGACACATGATAAAGACTGAACTATTGCACCCTGACTGAAGTATTGACAGACAATGGCTTCCAAAAAACAAAATCACCAACTCTGATCCAACAAAACACACAAAAACAACACAGCTGTCTTGCCCTACATAAGAAGGTACTACAGCATAAAATCAGTAAGATACTACACAGGCATCACATCAAGACTGCCTTCAAAACAGAAAAACAAAAATAGCAGCCATCCTGAGAAACCCCAGACAAAATCTTGACTGGAAACCAAGAGCATAATGAAGTCTCCTGTGCATCACTGCCCGGCCACATTACATTGGACAGATTCAATATGCAAGATAAGTACCCACTTAGATTGACAGCAAAAATGCAGTAAAAGCTGGAACACACTTCCACACTTCCTCACTCGTCTAACATATGAAAGCCACAGATCATAGCATCAACCTCAATTGGCACCAAACTCTAAGTCACTATTAGAAACCCCAGCCACAGAATTATCAGTAGAAGCCATAGAGATTGAAAAAAAGATCTGAAAGCATGATAGAACAGATGAATTCCACCAGACTATCACTGATTGGGAAGTCTGCAACTCTCAAACAAAAAATCTCCACCCATGCCTCATTCAGAAGAAATTAGAAAACACCATCAAGCAGAACACAGCAAACTCAGACCAAATAAAACACAAGACCAAGGACTCTCAACCATCAGGATGAAAGAAAAAAACATTCTGACTCAGCAGTAGGTAGCCTCAAATTTTTCAAACTGAACATGGCGTGATAGGTGACTCACAGACGAACTCAACATACAGAAGTTGATGATGGCAGACATGAGATTCTGCTGAACAGTTTGCTTATTTAAAGCACTACCAATGACGATGGGATAAATACCGAGGACAGCTGAACAGCTCACATCTAAGTACCGGCGAAACTTAAAAAAACATATTATGTATGGTGTATTGTATATGTCATCTTTGTCCCTTTGTATATGAAAATCATGTGTTTGGATTAGCAGTCGTTGCTGTTAGTCCCCTGAGGGGTCTTTAGCTGGTTGGTATTTATGTTGATGATTTCAAAGAGTTTCTTTTATCGGGACTTGAGGACATAGTGAAACCACGTCGAAACTTACAAGCAGATCTCTTGTTCTCGTGTAGATTCCTTTGA
Organism: Laticauda laticaudata; assembly: GCA_004320025.1. Lineage (NCBI taxonomy): Eukaryota > Metazoa > Chordata > Lepidosauria > Squamata > Elapidae > Laticauda > Laticauda laticaudata. The sequence continues at coordinate 1,745 of BHFT01016187.1, forward strand.
TTATTTCTAAAGAAGTGGTATGAGTTTTGTACATAGATAGAAGTGACTGGTGACTCTGCCTTTGGGGAGCTTCATCAGCGATAGAAAGGCCTTGTGATGAGGGGAGTGCTGCATTAGTTGTTGGGCAGGAGAGGAAGCACACGCATATCTGCTGTCTGGATAAAACTTAGCTCATAGGAGAGGGGAGGTCTCCAAAAAAACCGTCCCTAACCTCTGCCAATTTGAGAGGACCAGAACCCATGGCTTCTCAAAGTTAGACCCCGCAAGTTTTTCAAAAGTTCTTCTGAACGCCTCAGATGTCCGATGAAAATCCAGAATGTCTGATGAATTCAATCAAAAAAAAAAAAAAGCAACCTGCACCTCGATCGCCAAGTCCCTGGTTTTAGACTTCTCTCTCATCCCGAATTATGCTGAAAATCAAAGGGGTTCCGACTGTAGCGTTCGGTTAACTGGTTCATGACAGGCGCCATTTTCAGGCGCTGAGAGAAGAGAGAGAGGAGAGAGAGAGAGAGGAGAGAGAGGAGAGAGAGAGAGACGACGAGCAGAGAGAAAGGACAGTTTAGCTTCTCCCTGGGTCCTTCTTAGCCTCCACGCTCCCTCCCAGCCCTCCTGGGCCATATGCGGAACTCCTTCACACTTCACCCACTTCCCCGCCGTAATTCCCATGAGGGACCGCTCCCACGTCTCCTGTCGGAGCCGCCCGATCTCCTTCTAAGAGTGAGCTGAGCTCTGCTGCCTCCTCTTCCCTCCCGGCCGGCCGCCCTGCTCCCCAAACCAGCAGCAGAAGCAGGATAAAGGAGTTGGCTGCACCTGGGGACTTTGCAGCGTAGCCCAGAAAAGTTAGACCTGAGGAGAGGAGGTGGCGAAACCTCAGCAGATGCCAAGATCTTCCCATTGCCAGAAGGGCCTTGGCTTACCGGTGTAGGGGCAAGGGCCTAGCAGGGTGGTTGTGTGTGTGTATGTGTGTGTTATGCTGAGAGAGAAAGGACAGAAAAAAAAACTCAGCTTTGTTCACCTTCTGCTAGAAAAGTTTGCAGCTGACTCTCCACACACACTCCCCTTTGCCAACGCTGTTTCTATCAAAACTACCGATAAGTGGGCTTGGTGACTCGCCTTTTTGGGAGCCTCCAATTTGGCCGATAGAAACGGCCTCAAGGAGAGTGCTGCATTGGGGTGAGGCGGCGCAGCACCCCTCACCCCAACAGCAGCTCGGTGATTCTGCCTTTCGAGGAGCTTCCATTGGATGATAGGAAACAGCTTCGTGGCGAGGTGAGTTGCAAGTGTGTATGCTCACCCCTGAGGCCGCTTCTATTGGTCGATAGAAAGCGGCTTGGTGATTTCTACCTTTGGGGAGCTTCCTGTGGCAAGCCTCATGAGAGGTGAGTGATTGTCATGGGGTGCTCTAGGGGAGGTGCGCATGGGGGAAGAAATTAAGTCACCCCGGAAAAGACGTCCTAAAGCTGTTTTTGAAGGGCTCAAAAAAAAAAAAAAAAGACCCGAGGCCTCCATTTATGAGAAACACGACAAAGCTTACAAAACTCTGAAATATGTTTCTCTTGGTTTTAGGTGCTCACAAAGAAAGATTTTTGTGAGATGACCATCAGCAGCATTAGTATTTTTATATTATTTTAATATATATAGTTATATATATATACAATAGTTTTCAATATAAGCATCAAACACAGTGTAACTGCCAGCATTATTCTGCCATACATACTAAAATTTACTTAAACCAATTAACGTTCATATTATTTATACAATACTGATTTTGTATACAGTTGTTTTTGACTATCGTTACTCAATAGAAAATCCTCTATTCATATCCACATTCTATGTCTCATTCTCCAACCTGCTTTGTTGCCAATCTCCCCCCCTCTTTTGCAAACCACTTGATATAACTTATCCAGGTATCATAGTATTCTGTTTCACTCCGTTGTTTTCAGTTCTAGAGAGTTAATCTATCTAGTTCCTGCCACAGCAAATATTTTCCTGTATCTCTGCTTTCTGATGGTTGTTATTCAATTCTTCCATTTGCTGTGCCTATAAGAACTATTCCCCACCACTATCAGGTATATGTAGCAGTTAATATGTTGAGCCCTGTACCATAAACCTTCTGTTAAATTTTACTAAGACGCATAGAATGTCTTGGCTTAAATTACGTTTTGTTCTGTCCCACCATTTGCTCTAACCTTTGCTGAATGTGTCGACCAATATTTTCCTTGCATGGTTACATGTCCCACTACACATTTGATAGCACTCTCTACTGTATGTTCCTTGCATTTCTTGCAAGGTACATCCTATGCAGTCTTGCTGGAGGAAGGCTGCCATCTTAAAATATTTTGTATAAATTTTCCTGTCCTTATGTGTTCGCCAATGTTTAATTTCCTGTTCCTGTTCCTAGAGAATATCCTGCCAATCTAGCCATTTCCAATATTGTATCCAAAATTTTTGGGCCGTATACCACCATGTCCTTTTCATCTGTCCTTTTCCTCCATTTTATAGCTCTAGTAGGTTATTGCTATATATGCCGCTAACCCTCACACAATTTTATCACTCAATCCTGACCTCACAGCAGTTTTCAATTTGTTGTTAGTTTCTTATTAATGTCACCATGGTTTTCACAATCATGTGCTGTATCTCAACTGCTATTTGTTAAATGATGAACAGCCACTCCCAGTCTTTACCCTTTCATGCTATTAGTTCTGATCTGCGTTTCTCAAGCTCCTTTTCATTTAATATGTTCTTACTTGTACAACAATTTCCCCCATTGTTTATTCAGATTTGGGTGTATTAGTTCTAGTGGCTAGAGAGCCAGAGCCAGAATTTCATGAAAGTTTGATGTTTAATTATATATCCACACCGCCAAGGTACTGTCTTATTATAATTCTCTAAAAGTATTTATGCTGACTGCGCCTTTTTTGGACCAAACAAAAACGGCGTATCATGGCTGCTCTGGATGTATATCATGGCCTTTCAGTCATTAGTAACACTCTTTCATTTACCATTAGATGTAATCATTCTTTTATCTCAAGTGAAAGTACTGCAGTTGAATAGTATATAGACTCCAGTCAAGCAAGCCCGAACACTATCCTTTTTTGCTCTGGCATCTTGCATTAAACATTCAGTTGATTCTCAGTCTTCTTTCCTTGCCATATGAATTGTTGACGTAGGTTTCATTCAAATTTTTAAAAGGAAGATTTTCTCTATTTTATAGGGATTTTGAGATAAAAAAAAGAATATCCTTTGGTAGAATTGTTCGTTTTGATTTACGGCTATTCTGCCCATCCAGAAGAGTTGCAAGTTCTTTTCATCTCTCTCAGCCATCTCCTCTATTAAGTTTGTTACTTTAGGTGTAGTTATCTCTCTTTAAGTGCTACTGTAAAACTTTGCCGATGAGGCTCTATCTCCTAACATACTTCACTTTTGTTCGGTACTATTTTGAATACTCTATTTCTTATTCATCAGTACAATCTTTTCTGTTGCTTTGTCATCGTTCTTAACGTATTATGTTAGTTTTACTTTCCGTTGCGATTTGGTTAATTGCAACTATTTCTTCCGTATCATCTACGATTCCGTCCATAAGGCTTCATGCCAGATCTGTAAGAGCTCTTCTAGAATAAAAACTAGAGTCACACCACAAGGCTTGTAGATTTATACTTTTTCTCTTCTAATTTCCGAGTCCTTTAAATTGTTCAGTCTTTCTGGAAGACTCCTTGTCAAATACTTCAGCATGAAGAATTAACAGCAACAGAGACAGTGGCAGTCTCCTGTTTACGTTGTACACGATATAACTTGCCATATTTAAGCCGAGCGTTTAGACAGCACTTTTCTTTTTTTTTTCAAATTTGGGGGTTCGGCTTATACAGCATAAATCTGATTTATCGGTGGCGGTGCCTTGATTGTGCGCCCAGAGCACGCGTACAGTGTGGCGGGCTTCCCGCGATGAGAGGTTTCTTGGCTCTCGCACTCCCGTGTCAGCTAGGCCGCTTAGCAGCCCTCCCTCAAGTAGAAACGCTGTGCAAAGGTCGAGATGCCATTTTTGCCTCCCTGTGGTATGGACGATGAGCTGCAACTTGTGCGCCGCCGCCTGGTTTCCCTCTCTGGGCGTGGTGCACCTTCTTGCTCTCGTCAGGAAGGTCGACGCCGTAGAAGGCCCTTCCTCCGCAGAATGTCTTGTCTGCTGGGTGAGCCTTGGTCTTGGCCATCTCGCAGGGCGTGAGCTCGGGCGGTTTGATCGCCACCGGTTGTTGCCTCAGAACAGATAGCCTGACAGATCAAAAGTAATTCGGGGGAGGGGTGTTGTCGTTTCCGGGATCTACTCGAAAATAATTAGCCTGTTTGCCCCAGCTTTTGGGGCGAAATGTTGCAGTAAATGTACGCGCATTCGTAATTACGCATCTCCAGATTTTTTTTCATGGTGTTCCAGATTTTCCTTTTCAGGGGTGAAACACCATGGTATTTGGGGTCGCTATATATGTGAGTTTCTTGCAAAATTCCTCATTTTGGGGCAGTTTTTTAAGGGTCAGCTTATATACGAGATCGGCTTATATGCGAGTATATACGGTACCTTTCTATGTTGCAAAACTTTATGTTATCTCACCATTATTACTTTGGCTTCTTGTTTTGAAAATACCGCCTTGAACATATTTATAAATTTGTCACTAAAATCCATATACTTCAGTGGTTGTAACATAAATTTCCCATTTACATTATCAAATGCCTTTTGGGCATTTAAGAAAAGCAGTGCCACTTGTTTTCACTATGTGTTTTGTAATATTCTAATATGTCTAGTACTGTTCCCATATTATTTTTTATCTGCCTTTTAGGTAGGAGGTCATTTGGTCGACATGTATAAATGTATTAAGGAATCTTTTCAGACGTTCTGCTATTGTAGATGCAAATATTTTGTAGTCTGTATTCAATAGTGAAATAGGCCTATAATTTTGAATTAGCATTGAGTCTACATCCTCCTTCGGAATCAACACTATGTTGGCCTCCACCCATAATGGAGGTATCGTCGCTTCTGTGAGAACAGCATTATAAACTTCTAGTAGTGTTTGGCCTAAACTATCCTAAAGTTCTTTATATAGTTCTGTGGAAGTCCATCAGGGCCCAGTACTTTGTTGTTCTTTTGTTTTTTGATAGCCTCTATTAGTTCTGGCATTCTTATTTATTCATTGAACATATTTTTTATTTCTTCTGGTATCTTTGGCAGTTCAGCCTTTTCTAAATACAGTTGGGTTTTTTTCTTCGTTGTAGCCTTCATTTTCTTTGTATAGTTTCTCATAGAAGATCTGAATTATATTCTTTTTGTCTTCATTTTGGTAATAAGTATTTCCCTCCTTATCATGTAGTTTATGAATCCATTTCTTTTCTTTCTGTTTCTTCAGTTGATATGCTAGCCACCTCCCTGGTTTGTTCGCATTCTCAATTTTTTTAATTTGCTTTCTTTATATACTGTGTCAATTCTTTTTTGAGGATGTTAAACTCCATTTGCCCTTTTAGATTTCTTTTTTGTGGTTTCTTTTGTAGCCCTGCCTCTAGAATCCTATATTCTTCTTCCAGAACCTTTAATTTTGCTTCTTACTTTTGTTTTTCCTAGCCATAAATGATATAGGGATACCTCTCATAAATACTTTCACCGTATCCCATAGATTTTGTATAGATATGTCTTCTTTCTTATTTTCTTTGAAGAAGAATCTCAATTCTTTGTTGATCCTCTGGATAAAATCATAGTCTTTTAAAATTGTTTGGTTGTGTCTGTCTTGAGCTTTTCCTCTGCCCTCTCCAGGTAAGATCTGCCCAGAGATCCATGTGTATTTCTAGTTCCTTTATTTCCAAAATTAGCTTCATCGATGTCCAAACCATATCAATTCTGGACCAGGATTCATCTTTGTTCGAGTAATATATATATTGGTTCTTCTCTTGATTCCTCTCTTCCATATGTCCTGAATGCTTAACTCTTCTACCATTTGAAAAAACATTCTAGGTAATATCCTTCTGATTCCTTTTCTTGTTTTATCACTTTTGTAGTCTAGTTTCTTGACTGTTATGGCATTGAAATCTCCTAAAATGCATACATTGTTGCTCTGTCTTTCAGATGATGCTATGTAACTTTTTATAGAATTTTTCGTGTCCCCCATTTGACACATAAATTTTGATTAGTAGCACCCATTTTTGATTTAATATTATTTCCACCATCAGTATCCTTCCCTCTTTGTCCTGATAAATTTGCTTGGCCTGGATTGTTTCTTTAACAGATATCACCACCCCTCTCTTCTTCTGATGTGCTAAATGCCACAAATAGTTTCCCCAGTCTGGGGTATTCCAATAACTGTTTATGTTGCTTTTTGATGTGGACTTCTTGTGGTACTATTATGTCTAGATTCAGTCACTGTAATTTGGTAAGAGTTTTCTTTCTTTTCCAGGTGAGAGTTCAAGCCATTAATGTTCAATGATAGGATCTTTAATTCTTCTTGCATGTCTCTACCTATATCTAGGTCTTGTGCTTCTTGTAATTCTGATCTCTCTTCCTTACGCCTTTCTTCTTTACTCTCTGGTCTAACTTCTTTCTCTTTTCCTCTATCTTTTAGTTGTAGTTCATTTTCTCCTCTTGCCTGTATTCTTTCTCTTTTCAGGTTCTGCATTCTTTGATCTCTTCTGTCTATTTCTTCTCTCTCTTCCACTTCTTATTGTCAAAAAGTTGGTTGTAGAATTCCTCCACTTGGTCTAGAATAGAATATATCTATTCTATATTTCTTTTCTCTCCATGTTACCAATATGACTTCTGGTATCAGCCATCTGAAGCTAATATTATGTTTCATCAGCAATGTTGTTAAGAATTGGTATGGTTTCCTTAGTTCTCTAATTTTTCTTGGGATCTGCTTTAGAACTACCAGTTGCCTTTCTTTGTATACTATTGGCTTGCCTCTTATTCTATTTAACACTTTGTCTCAGATCGATTTTTTTGACGAACCTCATGTTCTTTCTCTGTTCCAAGTGCCTTTGCTATCTATTCTGCCATAGTATCTGGTAGATCTTCTCCCTTTTCTTCTTTCACATTTTGGAATAGCAGAAAAATGTGCCGCTTTCTCTGATTCTAGAAGTATTACTGTCAATTCTAACTCCTTGTTTGCCTGGATCAGTTTATCACTTAATTCATCCACCCTTTTTTCTTCTTTCTTCATTCTATCTTCTATCTCCTGTAATTTCTGTTCATTTTTGATGATCTGTTCTTGAAAGTTTTCAAATTTCTCATTCATCTTCTGTAGTTTTTCTTTTAGTTCTCCAGTATCATTCCTCACCTCTCCTATCTCTTTTTTCATTTCATCATGGTTTCTGGCCATCACTTCCTGCATCGATTGCAGCATAGCCTATAAGTCTTTAAATGAATTTAACCTCTCTCTTTGCAATGTGTCCCTGATTGACCTCTGGTCCAAAAGGCCGCTGAGGACACCTGGGAGGCTTGCTTCCTCCCTGTCCCAAACTTTGTTAAATTTGTGATGCTTATTGTGTTTAACAATTTTACCACTAGGTTATAACACTCCCACCCTTTTTCTCTTCTGCAAACCCCTCCAGTATTTAGTCATGATTAGACAGTTAGTATTAGTCAAAATATATCAGCCAGCCTTTTCCCAAGCCCTTCTAATACCTCTTATTTCTATTATCCTATTTATAAGCTTAATAAAGATTATAGTTGTACTTACATAGTAGTAATTAAGTAATAATATAAATAATAATGTGTGATAGTAATATTGGTAATATACATAGGGATAATATCAATACAGCTTTGTAATAGCAATCCTATATAATAATCCTGTATGATAACAATAACAATCTTGATAGTAGCCAAAATAACAGTAATAATGATTACTATAATAGCAATAATAACAATAATACCATAGTAATAATATCAATACTAATGACATTGGCAATGATAGTAATACTTGTGAGAGTATTGATGATAGAACCAGAAAAATCCAGTCTTGTACATGCTGGCTATGATTAAATCCAAAAGTCGCACCTTTGTCCTTGGTTCCCTTTATTATGGTTCAAGAGTAATTTCTTTATTGGTTTATCAAATGTCTGTATATCCTCTAGTCATTGAGTATATTTCCCAAGGTCTAATTGGCTGCAACAGACTTTAACTGTAGTTGTGCTGTAGTTGCATTCTCTATATTTTTAAACCCCTATTTGTCCACCAAGCTAAAAGGTTGTAGGATAATTTTGCTAAAAGTATAAATGAAGAAGAAGAAGACAACAGGGCTAAAATCACAAAAAACTACATATGCTTTCAGTCATATGCTTACAGATAAATACCCACTTTGACCAGAAGGTGTCTCCATTTAGTCTCCTGTCAAAATGCACTGTCAGTATCAATATCAGGAAGAGCCATTTTAGTTTTCATGATCCACACTCACTTTCAGTCCCTTATGGTTGTTTTCCATCTGGTTTCACCTAGATCAGATTCATTTATAGGTTTTAGCAGAAAAAGAAATTTCAGGCAAAGCTCACCATGGAGTTTGGTTTTAATCAGAATGCTGCTATCACTTTCTCTTATCTCTTCCTTGTTAATGGCCCCTAGCCGTTTCTCAGCACTTTCTCTCACCGCTTTACCGTTGGGGAGGGGGGAAAACATCCCCTTTTCTTGCTTGAGGTCCTAAAATCAATCCTAAGGCAAATTGGGAATAATAGTCACTCCGGTAGGGTTGAAACCCGCTAAAGCCAGAATCGGTGCGACGGTCTTCCCCACTGTTCCACCACTTGTTTCGGCAAGCTGTCAGCTCTTTGGTTTAGCCATAACAGGCCATCTTCTTCCACCCCTGGATTTGAGAAGGATTTCTTCTGATCTGCACTATGAGCCGCCACCCGAGTGTGAGGGCTGAGCTGTCCTTCCTCTCCCAGTAGTCCCTTCAAGTTATTGTCGGCTTTCCAGAAGCCCTCCGAATACTAGAAATCAGCTGTATTCTCTGGAGATCTCTGCTCACACAGCCATTCAGGCTGAAAGCTATGTATTTCATATATTATTATGTTCTGATGCTAAGATGTTCTACTCCCTTTCCCCACCTTAAAAGAAATCTGTTCCAAATGCAAAACACAAGCAGAGGAGAGAAGTTTCAGTTTTAGTTTCATAGGAGCTTTAGTACAGAACAATTGAGCTAAGCCACACCCAGGCTTCTTGCTGTTTCCTTCTTGCTTACACAGCAAATACTATTTCAGTTTCCAAATACCGATGGATGCTGATAGGCAGATGCAGATTTTCACCCCTTAATTTCCTCCCAAAAAACTAAGCCGAATCACAGAGTTTCGTAGCGAAGCACAGGTATCGAGCTAGTTTATAATATAATGGGAATTTTCTGAGATTTTCAATTTTATCCCAGGTATCATAATGCTCTCCTTGGCTTTTATTTTTCAGACTAATGTCTCCAGCACCAACATGCTGTTTTGTGTTCTGCCACAGTCATGATAGATAAAGTGTCTAGCAGCCCCATCCTATTTGGGGAGATGTTATTGGAATAGGTAGGTAAAATTTTGAAGCTACCAGCCACAAAGCATGGGGGATACTAGGGATTGTTAGGCTGGGAGTTCTTAATGTGAAATCAGTAACATATAGGTCCTGCTAAGCTCCTGAGGTATGACAGGATTCATTCTGGGATGTGGAATCTCCTTTTCAGATTACAGCCATTCTCTTTAGTTTGCTGTTTCCTGAGGTTCCTTTCAGTATACAGTCTTGCTGGTGCAAATACAGATAGTCCTCAACATACAACCATTTATTTAGTAACTGAAATTACAACACTACTGAAAAAAAGTTAATTACAACCAGTCCTGGCACTTATTACCATCACAGTGTCCACAGTCATACGATTGTGATTCAGGTGCTTGGTGCATGTTTCTATGATAGTTGAAATGTCTCGGGGTCACATGACAACCATTTGTGACCTTTCAAGGGGATTCCAACAAGAAAAGTCAGTAAGGGAATCCAGGTTCGCCTTACAACTGCAGCAAAAAGGGTAATAAAATCAGATGTGGTCATGTGTTGTCTCACATAACAACTACATTACTTAGATATGGAAATTCTAGTCCCAACTGCAGCTGTAGGTTGAGGATTATCAGCACAAGCACACATGCACATTCTCTCTCTCTTCTCTCTCTCTTTTTAAAAGGAGATGAAGATGTTTACTATAGATCAGGAATCCCCAACCCCCAGCCATGGCCTAATGCTGGGCTATGGACCATTGCGAACCAGGGCACACGATCGGGCAAATGTGAGCACACAAAGCTGCATTTGTGCAAGTGGCACACACGTGAGTGAAACCATCCCTTCTCCTCTACTTCTCCAGGCCTCAGAGCTGGAAAGGTTGGGGACTGCTGCTATAGACTACAAGTACTTCTCAATTTACAATCAATCATTTAGGGACTATTTGAAGTTACAATGTCAGTGAAAAAAAAAGAGACTTATGATTTTCACACAAACATTGCAGCATCCCCATGGTCACACGAAATTGGAGACGTGGCAATTGACTCATTTATTACAGTAGCAGCATCTCAAGATCATGTGGTCAATTTTTGTGATCTCTGACAAGCAAAGTCAATGGGGAAGCCAGATTCACTTAATAACCATATTACAAGCTTAACAACTGCAGTGATTGACTTAACAACTGTGGCAAGAAAAGTGGTAAAATGGGGTAAAACTCATTTAACAACAGAAATTGTGGGCTCAATTATGGTAGTAGATTGAGGACTACCTGTAGTTTATTTTCAACATTTCCTTTTTCTTCTGTAATGCTGTCCTGAGTCTTACCCTCTGTTCCCCACCCATCCCTTCTAATCCTTTGGCCAACTGTCAATTCCTGGATTAATACTACTGCAGCTGGACAGCTGCCTGTAAACTCAGCGCCCTTCCCTATGTCATGTCAGCCTGCATATAATATTTTCAACACTAGAGATAAGGGGAGCAGGAGAGGAATCACCTTGCCTATATCTTTCTCTTTAAAAAATATTTGATCACAAGGAATCAGCAAGGGATGTTTTCAGTAGGGGCATCTGGAAGTGAACTTGTCTGTCCCTCATCCATCCCCTTCCTGTCTGAAAGCAAGCTGCTACTCTAGGAATGACTGATTTGAAATCGTCCTCTTGTGTGCAGGCACTTCAGTGTAAACCCCCTTTGACTCAAAAGTTTTGAGTCTTGTTAGTGTTAGAAGTTCTATCAGGGCAAGATTTGGTAACAAGAGATTCAGGCCTCTTCTTAGCAGAGAAGATTCCCCTAATCCAGCCAGATTGGCTGGCCATATTTAAGGGAAATGCATTAATACAATAATTATGACTGGGCAAGTGATTGTAAGACTCTACTGATGGGAAACAAGAAAATCTACAAGAGGTCATCCATTCTGGCAGTGATATAAAAATATTGTGAATAAATAAGTACAACTATCACTTGTTGAGTTCCCATTGCAATCATGTTGTGTTCATCTTCCACCAGAAGTCTCTTTCCGGTTGCATTGCAACTGTTTTTGGAATCCCAGGAAGGTGGAATAGGCATATCTTAATACAAGAAGATATATTAGCGGAAGTTTGAATTGGTGAATTAAGTTGGGCTGGCTATGTGGGAATTCCTACAATAGGAAATAACTCTATGGTTGAAAAGAGAGGATAGAAAGACATCTTCCATCACCTAAGTCAACGAGCACATTCTTTTCCAAACCATTTTCAGTTTCATAAATAATATTTATATATTTACAGAAGAACAAGGTATTTCTTTCCAACTTGAGGGAGGGGGATTATCCAATGAGGGAAGCTACATTTACAGAGCAAACACCAGGTAGACCAGCCAACCCACAGAGAAAACTACTGGAGTGAAGTAGGAAGGAACATTGAGAGTTTAAAGGGGAGAGGAGAGGAGAGGAGAGGAGGAGGGCTTGATAAACACCATCCATCTTTTGTTATAGTTGGAATAGCTTTTGTGAAATTGCAAAAATAACTGTATGGTATGAAGTTGCCTGAGAACTTTCCAAACAAACTTAATGCTTTATTGTAAACCGATTTCTGATAAAAAGCTGGCATGTTTATATGTAGGGATACATCTGGGCTGCAAAATTACTCAGAGTCACTAGGTGGCAGCAAAGGAGAAAACCCCAAATAGTTTTCTAGCCATTATCAAAGTTTTTCACCTAGTGGTTATGGTTATCTAGTGCAGGGGTGTCAAACTCAAGGCCCATGGAGTATTTAGATCTGGCATACAGGGCTGACTGGAAACAGTGAAGGGCTGGGCCGCAGTGATGTGACCCTTCTGAGCTCTGTTCTGGCTGGCAGAGGGTTACAGGAGACGATCACAGCCAAAAATCGAGCTCAAGAGCTTGTTTTCGCTTTCAGAGTGCTGAGGCCACTACAAGTGTCCTCAATAAGAGTGACGTCATGCTGGCCATGCCCACCCTGGTCACACACACCTCCCCAAGCTCAAACACAATCCTGATGTGGTCCTCAATGAAATCAAGTTTGACACCCCTGATCTAGTGGTTTTCAAAATTTTTGCAACCTAGTTCTGGTAATCTAATATATGCATATTTTGTGTTATGTGTGTTTGTGTTATGGGGTGGAATACTGTCCCCTCTTCTGTCCTCAACATGATTATCTTAGTAATTCTTGGCATGAGTGCAGAGTGCTTTACAATCCTTTTTCATTCACAAGGACCTTGTGAGGTAGGCCACGATATAATCATTCTTATTTTTAAATTGATCCTGAAGACTATTATATACAGAAGCTTTCTCAAAATAATCCTGGTTTTTCATACCCTAAAGCAATGTTTAGAATAATTCTAATGCACTGTGCTACAAAAATTCAATATATATGTTTTATATTGTATATTTCCCTAATGGGGTAGGAAAGCAATGTGACTATTACTTGTGCTTTACTAGAGGCCATGATGGCAGAAGGAAAGTGGTATACCCCTCAAATTAATTTGATCACCATCCTCACTCTATTGCACTTCCAGAGTTAGAAGAGTTCGCAGTGTAAATACACTCTTAGTGCATCAGTGCTACATCTACAGACTGACCAAAGATTTGAAATAAGGATTACGTCTTTTAAGAGCTGGTATAGTGTGATGTATAATGTGTTTAACTGAGTTTGGCTAATCAGAACTCATTCAAATTCCCAGTTATACCCAACTTTTCTTTAGGAAACTGAAAGTAACGTACAATGGCCAAGGGTACCCCTGTGTTTTTATTCCTGCCACAATTGTATGAGGTAGGTTCAGCTGGAAAGGGCTGATCCAGATTCATCCAGTGAGTTTCCATAGTTGAATGGAGACTTGGAACTAGTTCTCCATGATTGTGTTTCTCAACCTAAATTCATCATATAAGATTGTTGTAAGGTGAAGTTTTTACATGCACGGAGAAAGAAACAGCTCAAATATAATAGATTTGTTCAAGAAAAGTCCATAGGATTGAAAGCAACAGTCTAATCTATATGGGAGAACATGATTGGAAATGTTTTATACCTATTCACAAGTGAATTGGAAGCTTTTTAATATTTGCTGTTAAAGCACAGTGTGGAGAAGTGGTTGATTTAAATAAGAGTCTGGGAGAATAATAGGCTCAACTTATCTGAAAGGACTATGCTAGTCAGTTTCTTGAAAGAGAAGTAGTTATAAAAACTATAATCCATCTGATAGAGGGACAGTGAAAAATAGACACTGAAGGGATAACATTTGGTTAGCCTTTAAAGTGCCTATTATTTGAAAACACCAAAAACAAGATAAGAAACAATAGATGAAAACTAATCAAGGAGAGAAGCAACCTGAAACTATGGAGAAATTTTCTAATAATGAGAACAATTAACCAGTGGAATGGTTTGCCTTCAGAAGTTGTGGGTGCTTCATCATTGGGGACTTTTAAGAAGAGACTGAACAGCCACTTGTCTGAAATGGTATTAGGGTCTCTTGCTTGAGTAGTAGATTGGATTAGAAAACCTCCAAGGTCCCTTTCAACTCTATTATTCTGCTTTGATCTGCTCTGTAGTACTTTAGGATTTTAGAATATAATGTTGCCTTCTGGGGAAGAAATGGCAAAATAATCGACAACCACAACACAATGAGTAGCCCGTGAGTAAACCAGCTCTTTGTAATTTTCTCTGGACAAAGAAATGACTTGAGATGGCCTACAGATGCTCCAGACAGTTGCTTTCTTGTGAAGAGACTGCAAGATAGGTGTTTCCATTGGGCTTAGGGCTCCAGTGAGTGGGCTTAGAGACCAGGGAATAGCTTCCTTACTCAACCCATGGCCAGTGCCTTTGAGGAAATAGGGTTTGAATACTTCCTTTTCTAATTATTTTCGGAAATCGCTTGTTAACTGGTTTCCATCTATTAGGAACCTGGATTAACAGGTTTTACAATAACAGGTAAGTTTCCTTCAATTAATAGTGAAAGAAGTTTTAAGTATAAGTTCTACAACTAACTTATAATACAATACAAGGACTATTTTTCTAAAATAAATAGCAAAATTATGATTAAATGTTTTGATTTTCAGAAAGTTACAAATAGACTAAGGGTTCCAGATGGATTCAAAATAAGATTTTGGACTTAATTATAAAAATCCTTCCTGTAGGAAAATACTTTTGGTTTTGAATTCTTGAAAAAAAAAAGAGAGAGAATGAGACTTAAGGCCGGTCCCACTAGCTGACGGACGCAAAATGTATGCATAAAGGACACAGTGGACGAGCAAAATTTCGGGGGTGGCTCCATCCATTGTCATCTGCTCCAAAAAGTGGCAAAAATTTGCATAAACAGAACAGAAAAGAACGGACGTGGGTAGTATGTAGCGGGGATATTAAACGGATGTTCATCGAAAGCCTAGTGGATGAAAGCGGATGACACCCCCGAAGGGGGATAATTGCGAAGCGGATGCATAGCGGAAGAAGCGGATGCATCACGTACGCCTAAAGGAAAGAAAGAGGATGCTGCGCGGATGTATACCGGATGCAAACCGTTCACTGCACATCCTTTCTATTTCCATGCTACTAACGATGTATAGACGTTCCATGTACCTTTTCTTTCCTCCCTCTTTCCGTTTTCAGCTGCAGCGGATGTGAGTTGAGGGGATGCCCAGAGGATGCAGAGAGGATACAGCAGACGTCTGAAATCGCAGTGGAAGGATGCTCGACGGATAGAGCGTATGAAACACGTATGCAGTGAGTACACTACGGATGCATAGCGTTTTCCAACGGATGCATAGCGTTTTTTAACATTTTACATCCTCTTTGCATCTGTAAGTGTAGTGGGACCGGGCCTTTAGAAGTTTATACTAGAGGACACCAGAAGAAACTTAGAGTACATAGAGTAGAGTTGGAAAGGACTTTGGAGGTCTTTTAGTCCAATCCCCTGCTCAAGCAGGAGACCCTATACCATTGCGGATAAGTGTTCAGTCTCTTTTTGAAAACCTTCAGTGATGAAGCACCCACATCTTCTGGATGTGATTAATTGTTCTCACTGTTAGAAAAGTTCTCTTTAGTTCTAGGTTGTTTCTCTCCTTGATTGGTTTCCATCCATTGTTTCTTGTCCTGCTTTCTGGTGCTTTAGAAAAAATGACCCCTCAAAATACTCAAATACTGGAATACTGCTACCTCGTCCCACCCTAGCTGTTCTTTTTTCTAGACTAGCCATACCCAATTCTTGCAGTCATCCTTCATATGTTTTAGTCTCTAGGTCTTTAATCATCTTAGTTGCTCTTCTCTGCACTCTTTCCAAACTCTTGCATCTTTTTTGTAATGTGGTGACCAGAACTGAATGCAGTATTCCAAGTGTGGTCTTATCACTTGACGGTTCTTCATGCATTCCATATTTCTGGCACTAAAAGAGAACCAAATGCAGAACTAATCTGTAGGGCTTATCAACAGATAAGTCCCTTTGCTTCTCGTCTCATGTCTTAGCTACTACCCCAACTAAATATTACAATTAAAGAAGATCACTTAAATTTGGTTTACATAATTGAGCAAAATATTTTAATTTTGACTTATTGAAGAATATTATTCAACAATGGATCCAGAAGTTAACATTAAGAGTTTCTGCCTCTGTAGACATATAGTTAAAAGATGTTATGGTAGAGGAACTAGTTTTATCAGACAAGACTGAGACTGATTTGAAAGTGAATTTAAAAGCTTCAGAAATGATATAGAAAATGATGCTATGTTGGATATACAAAAGAAACATAATAATTAGAGGGGATATACAAATAACAAGACTGACTGGGATAATTTTCTCATATTAGATTTATAAAAGAATATTCTTAAAGCCTTGAAGTCTTTTTTGAGAAGAGATGAAGAAAACTAAAAATAAATTGGGAGTGACATTATTTGGAGGGATAAAAAATTAATATTATTAAGAATACAAGGAAGGAATGTAAAGTTGGTTTATTTGATCAAGGCCAAAAAAATAGATATGTTGTAATCTCTGGTAATCCTTAATGGATATTTTTTATGATCAAGACTGATTTAAAATCGAGACTCATTTAAAATGAGATTTTAAAAGAATTGTTCATATTTAAGAGAGTAGATATGGGAAGAAGAGTTCCTTGTATTTGAAGAGAAGGTGATAAGTTTTTCTTTATATATTTCTTTTCATTTTCTTTTCCTATTTTTCTTTTCTGCAGATTCTATTTTTCTTTTTTAGTTGGTATTTGTTTTTATTGATGAAGTTGAAATTTTTCATAAAATTATTGTTAAAAATAGAGTATAATGTTGCCATCTGAAGTTTTCAGTGTTGAAGAAACTTTAGATTTACTTTTGAATGTAAAGTGCATTAAATAAGTCTGAAGTGCTATACATAAAAAAAAAACCTGCAACAAAACAATAGGAGGAAATTCCAAGAGGTGGATTGGGCAGGGAGAGAATATAACCAACAAGTATTTTTGAAGCTTCCAAGAATTGGGGATGGGGGCGGGGGGAGGGCGGGGGTGGGAGAGAGACAGAATTTTATATTGTTACACAGAAAGTGATTTACAGTACACACTAAGAAAATATCAACCCATTAAGCATAAAAATCATTTACAGCTCAGGAAAAAATGCTGAAATGCATTATACAGTGTTTGGAAATGCCTGGGTGCATTTTGAAGGCCTATAGATTACAGCAGAAAAATGTACTGTTTTTTAAAATATGGGAGCAAGCGGTTATCTTAAGTGCCACTGTGAACGGGTTCTCCCATCTTCAGTTCAGGATGATGGTTGGTGCATAGGTATAAAGGTATAGGATGTTGAGGGAGTCAGATCTAATTTATTTCTAAAAATCGGAAGGGTCTAGGACAAAGTTTAAAGTACTGAAAAGATGAGCTGCACAACAAGGGTAGCCAAGTAAGAGACTAAAAAGCTGGGGTTGGTGCCAAACCACTTCCTAATTATGAGAAGTCCTGAGGGGAAACCAAAATATCAATGTATTTCCTATAGTCCATTTGGCCTAGGAATTGAACCTGGGGTCTTATACATGTGAAAGGCATGGTCTATTCATAAACTATGTTTTCATTTCATACACAATAGAGGATGTTGCAGTGTCTTTGCTGTGATCCCAAAGCTTTTCAAGGACTGTGCAGTGGAATCAAGAGCAATGGATGTGTGAAATTTAGCTCAACCCCTTGGTTCAAGGAGCATCAGCCTTCAGTAGGAATGGACAGTGTGGAGATACAGTGGCCTACAAACAAGGAACAGTAAAGTAAAGCACTTGAAGTAAGTGCTTATGGATCATTATTGAGGGGTAGCAGACTGCCAGGAAGAGCAATTTTCAGTGGGTCCAGACATTGATTGCCAACACACCAGAAACGGGGTGGAGGTTATAGGACAGAATGGTAAAGTAATGGAAGATAGAGAAGAAGGCTGAACAAGAAGCCTTCTTCTCACTGCATTGGACTGACTCAATCCCCATCATCACATGAGAGCAGAGGATGGGGTTCTCTGTGACAAGTCCCGTTGTTCTGGCACACCATACATATAGGAATCTTTCCCAGGATCCTGTATATATTCTTCCTTTTTGTCCCAGTCAGTTGTCCAACCTCCATTGGCAAAACTGGTACTTTTGGTGGCCCCATAGCCACCACCACCTGCCCCTGCTCCCATGCGGGCAGCTTCATCTTCCTCATCAGCCAGTTCATCCTCGTTGATGAAGCCACATTTCTCTTCAGTCAATTCTTCTGGCTCAGCCCAGGGCTGCTTCTCCCCTGAAGCAAAAATCCCATAGAAGATGACACCACCATAATGTACTAGAGAGGCAATGAGGAAAACGTACTGCCATTCTTCTCGTGTCTGCGGAAAACGTAAAAGATCCATCATTCACAGCTTATTTGAGGGATATCCCACATCCATATTTTAGATATGGCAGAAGCCTAGACATTCTCTTCCCCAAAAGGAGTATTCAATTTCTTGAAAACCCTCCTTTCTTACTAACAATTATTAAATCATTGTAGCATATGCCACTGCCTTGAAGATGAAAAGAATGAGATTACTTATAATCAAATAGAACTGGTAACTGATAGATAGATAGATAGATAGATAGATAGATAGATAGATAGATAGATAGATAGATAGATAGACAGACAGACAGACAGACAGACAGACAGACAGATAGAGTCAGAAAGTAAAAGAAAGTAAAAACTCAGGATTGCAAAAACAAGGTACACTGGCATCCCTTTAATGTTTCCAGAACTACTCGAGTGGGCGTGGTCTACATTTTTGCCTGGTTTGCATTTTGCAGAATTGAATATTGCAGAAGTTGTTAAACAGCTGCGACCTTCCGGTTAATGGAAATTGTGCAGATTGGTAGAGAGCAAGCAATATTGATGGCAAGATTGCTAAGTCAAACCCTGGTTTTCTTGATCAAAAGAGAGAATTGGCTCATCTTTGCTTTGTCGCAGAGTTTTATTTTGATTCACTTTTCAATTTTGCCTACACTCCTGGGATTTCTTATAGTTTCACATTCAGATTCTAACCAAGTCTTACCCTACTGAAGTTTCTTTGAGTTCAGCCATAGTCAGGCTCCATTAGAACAATACAAGATGGCATGTAAACATTCAAATGCTCCAGAACTCTTTACCAGTTTTGGTTGTTCCAAAACCCAGAGGTGTATGGAAAACAGATTGACATTAGAACAAATCCGATAATGTTGCAAAATTGAAGCTGCAGACTTGATTCATTGTAAGTAACCATGGGCAGTTGAATAAGACATAGTTAGCTAAATTTACATACTCTTAGTTGTTCCAACCTTTATTTCAGTCATTGACCAATATTTTATGCAGCTTCATATCAAAAATTATAACATGCAAAGATTTAAAAAGAGCAGTAAAAGTTGCTTTTACAGGTACTTAAAAATATAAATAGCATACAAATAAAGTGAACTAAAAATGCATGCAATCAATAGAAATGGAAAAAAAATCCAACAGGTAAAATACTGTATTAATAAAAAACTGCTAAGAAATGTACTTAGAGGTAGAAAGTTAAACTGTTGGCCTACGAATATACGAAAATATTAAACTGTTACAGTATTCAACAAACCAGTGTTCTCCTAATGATTTTTATAACAAACTACCAGGATTTCATAAAACTCGGGAAAAGTCCGATAAAAAAGAACAATTATATCTTATTGGCAGAATTAGTAATTTGCAAATCACAATAACTAATTTGTTAAGCCAAAAGCAAACAAGCCACAATATGACTGAGTATCTGCCAGGTTCTGTGTATATCAGATTTATATTTATATTATATTCTGATAAGTATTCTGTTAAGTAAGTAAGTTACTTAATTTCTTTAACAAAGAACAAATATCTAATCCCTGTTGAATTTAGTTAAGCATCATTGTAGATAACAACATGAGAGGAAAAAAAATCTGAATATAGTACTGAGGTTTGCCATCACCTTCTGCCCAGACAAAACTTGAAATTAACCACAATAGCAAAAAATTTAATCATTTGATTTGGAATAAAATCATAATTAGTTCTACCTAACAAAGCCATGTAAGCTATGCTGTGACTTAACATTAATGTATGAACAACATCATAACCTCTCTACATATCCATCTAAAGCAGGGGTGTCTAACCTTGGCAACTTTAAGACCTGTGGACTTCAACTCCCAGAATTCCTCAGCGAGCTTTGTTTCTATGGGTTGAAGTCCATAAGTCTTAAAGTTGCCAAGGTTGAGACCCCTGATCTTTTGTTGAATTAAAATCCATTCTTGAGGCAGCAGAGAATTAAACAATAGAAGAGAATATATGTAGCTCAAAGTGGAACTGTGGGGTCATTGGTGTTCTCTGAGCATGGCAGTTTTCTTACAGACATTTAATTACCAAACTTGGTAACATCAGTAGCACTGATGGGATTATCTAGCTTGGTAATGAAACATCTGCAAGAAAACCACCAAGCTCAGAGAGCACCAAGCACCCTGGCGAATTAAACAAAGATGAAATTTGTGATTCTAGTGCCAATCCTTAACTAGTAACTATTACCTTTGTTTGCAGATACTGGCAGTCACCTTATGTCCATCCAAAACAACAGGTGACAATGCCCAATGTATTGCACATGCCCATATGCTTAGTACAACGAAGAACAACTTAAGCCTTTGACTCACAAGATGAGGATGAGACAAAAGCAAATATCCAAACATGTTACCTGCACATTTTGGGTCATACTAAAGTGGAAGTGGAGAAACAACTTACATATGATATGCCTTATTTGCACAAAAATAAGAATTGTAGGGACACACATACATGCATAAAAATGTTCCACACTCTAGAAACCATTTCTTACCTTATGTTTAGTCATTGCTCCAACAATGAGTGGGCACACCATACCTGACAGGGTCCCCACACCATTGGAGATGCCCATCAAGATACTGGCATATCGAGGGGCAATATCTAAATGATTGACATTGAATCCTGGAAGTGGAGGAGATAAAAATGAAATGAGTATGACCCATTGCCTGATAACTTATAATTAAATTGCATTTGGCGACACAATTGCAGTTTAATAAGATAATGGTTAATGTTACTATGGCCTTCAATCTATTAATACAACTTTTCTAAAGGAGTTGTTTTTCAGTTTCCATAATGAGATTGGAGAAGACATCCATAGCACCATGTAGGTTCAGCTGATTGGACCGGGATGAGTGAATGGCCAGGGAGCATGATCCTCAAAAATTTAAAGGAAAAAAATATGTTAAGGTGCCTAATCAAATCTGCAAAATTCATTGCATTTCTATTAGTCTACCGGGGCAGAGAGGTTATGCAAAGTAATTCTGAGAGCCATTAAATAGTAAATCCTTTTAATACAAGCAGAACATTCTTCAATTTGATGGTGACTGGAATAATGCAAGAGAACAATTCTACAGGTAGTACTTGCCTTATAACCATAATGGAACCCACATTTTTAGCTGCTAAGCAAGATGTTGTTAAATAAATTTTGCCCCATTTTACAACTCTTCTTGTCAAAGTTGTTAAGTGAATCACTGCAGTTAGTAATTAGGTTGTTAAGCAAATCTGGCTTCCGTATTCACTTTGCTTGTCAGAACGTCGCAAAAAATTATCACGTGAGTTCAGGACATTGCAGTTGTCATAAATGTGAGTCAGTTGCCAAGCAGCCAAATTCTGATCATCTGACCATTGAAGATGCTGCAGTGTTCATAAGTGGGAAAAATGGTCCTAAGTCATTTTTTTCAGTGTCATTGTAACTCCAAATGATCACTAAATGAACTGTTGTAAGTTGAAGACTATGTAATCTGTAGTCTAAGATGTCCTGAGCATAGATCATTTTGGGTGGGGTTATGCAGGAAATGCCTTTTGGAGCTTGGCAGAGGGCAGTTGATAGCCATGATTACATCACACTGATCCAAAACTCAATTCCCAACTATTTGAAAAAACTTTGTGGAGCTAAGCAAAGCTAAGCAAAGAAAGAAAGCTAAGCAAAGCTTGCTTTCTGTGTTGGAAAAGAAAACAGAAAGCACTCTCTATTTTCTTCAAAAAAACCAACAACATAACATTTAATGATATAGTGAATTTTCCAGAAATCTTATAGAGGACAGACATGGTTAGCATCTTAATACTGCAAACCCATGTTATGCTCAGTACTTCTTTCTATTAATATAGTTAGAAGCACACTGAAACCTGTGTCACTTTTGATAGGTATAAAACCTCACTTTTGATAGGTATAAAACCTCAACCTAGATAGTAAGTTGCACATATATAATTAAAAGTGGCAGCTGATTCACTTCAGATTATGGTATAGTAGATCTGTTCTTTTGATGCATCACATACTTACCTTCACTACACTTGAGTAGAGCTAACTTTCATAAATTTATGATATGCGACTTCCGGTTGGATTTCCGTCACCTTTGGAAGCAAGGACCGCGAACACTGAAGCCCTGTTCTGAGTTTACCTCGTTGGATAGCTACCCTGGAAGGGTGGTGAAGAAAAGGGGGATCACGTGGCAGGTGGAGAAGAGCCACATCTCTCCTCCCTGACACAGAAAGCCCCCTCATCCAAAGACAAGCTATAATGGAAACCAAAATGGCTGCCATGAAGATGGAGACAGTCTGAATACCTAAGATTATGCAGGACTGTGAACAATGTGATCTAGGTGAGAATATTTTTGAATTGCTAAACGTAACCTTGATAAAGGTACCAGAAAAGAGGACTCATAACGATTTTTGAACTAGGAGCAACCTAATACTGGAGAAGAATCTGTAAAATACTAAAAACTTAATCTTAAAAACTGAGAGACAGAAGGAAACTAAAATAAAAAAAATAATGCAAATATTTTCAATAATAAATAGAGAATTGAATTTCGTGATTGGACAGGATTTGGCTGTGGATAGGCATTATTTAAAATGCTACAATCAATTTACAAAAAGAAATATATATCTAACTTTTTGAAATGTTGGCAAATTTGAAAAAAAGACGAAAGAGACAGGGAATAAAGGTGGAAAGTGGAAACTGACCTAATAGTGCCACCTGCTGTCAAAAGAAAATACTGTAGATCCCTAAACTTTTGAAAAGGCCTGGCCTAAGAATAATTGAAAGAAAGAATTAAAGAAATTGTAAGACCCCAGAAAGTCATAAAGTAAATTTAATTGGTGGAGAAATCGATGAAGGTGTCACCCTTGGATTATTTAAAAGATAGAATGATTAACTTTGGGACATGAAGACTTCTGGACACTGGATTTATCATTTGAAAAGTGATGCTGGTTTGAATAAAAGAATATTGGACAATGGACAGAAGAAATAGAATAAGCAAAAACAAACAGCGAAATATGTAAAGAAATTATGTTGGACTTACAGACTATAAAATACACTATGAATAGAAGATTTTGAACAAAATACAGAGCGTGGCAAAAGAGCTGGAAATGGAGCCTCAAGTAGCAGAAAGAAAATGAAATCTAGGAAGACGAGGAGCTAACTGGAAGAATAGCCAGAAAAAATAGAATAGATGGAACAACAAATAAAAAGAAAGGATAAAAAGGAAATAAAACTTAAAATGATAATGATTGGTGCAATAAATCAAGGGGAGAATATTTTAAAGGAAAAGCAACGGAATGAAATTACAGAGAGGATATTTTGAGAGGATAGGGATAAAATTAGATAAATGGAAAAAGAGGAATGGAATATAATGATAGAAAATGGGAGACAAGCTAAGGATCAGTTAATGCTTTAATAGTAAGATATGATGGTTGAAAATGGGAAAGATAAGAATTCCACATGAATGTGTGTATTATTATTCAAGACATAATTTTTAATTGTAAAAAAACATGAAATTAATATCTGAGTATAGGATTATTATTAAAGATAGATAATTGTTAACTGTAATAAACATGAAAATTAATATTGCAATTGTAATAAACATGAAATTAATATTTTATTATAGGATTATTATCAAAGATATATACATGCTAACTAATAAACATGAAAATTAATATCATATTATAGGAAAAGAAATGACGTGGAATCAGAGAGATAAAAATAATATAGTGAAATATGGTATTAGGTAAAAATTATATTATTACTAGAATTGTATAATTTGCTAAATGTAAACAGCATGAATATTATTTTGTTTGTATTATAACAAGACTAGAAAGGGATTTTGTTTTAAACATGATAGTGGCACAACCAAGAAACAAAAAGGGGATAAATAATGGAAAATAAAAAAAATAATATGAATTTATAATGGTTATTAGAATTATATGATTTGTTAAAAACAGCAAATATGACCATTAATATAATATTTACAATAAAAGAAGTTATGTTAAGAATATAGAGATTGGCACAAAAATAACACATGGGAATATTGGATGATTAAGATTGATAATTTGTATTAATACCAAATTATATAAAAAAGTTAATAGTATCAATACGAAATTATTGTCATGTTTGTTTTATAATGTAAAGCACTCTGGAACCACACTGTTCACACAATACTGTGTTTGTGGAAATAAAAAATAAAAAATGTATTTAAAAAAAAATTATGAAATGCAATTAAGATAATTAAAGGCCTAGAGATAAAAACATGGAGAACAGTTGCAGGAATTGAGTATGACCAATCTAAAGAAAAGGACTAGGGGTGACATGACAGCAGTATTCCAGTACTTGAGGGGTTGCCACAAAGAAGAGGGAGTGAATGTTAGATCGCGGGAAAAGAGACTCGAGACTGGTGTGACTTTCAGCTCTTTTTAATTAGTTCCTAAAGTCTGTTTTAACTACAGAGCCGCGGCAGCCTCTTATAGCAGCTGCTCGCGGCTTGTGGCCAATGACAGCTGTTTAAATCTCCCGCCGATCCGGCGGGCCAATCACAAGGCAGTAATGGGAACCAATCAGGGTAGCGTTTCTGTACCAATCACCAAATCAGGAGAAGGTATTTCAAGCATGTTAATATAGAACACCCCTCCTCTCTTGGTTTAGCCCGACCTACGTTACGTAGTCCCGTAAGTAGGCGGGCTTTTTATGGTATCTACTTGACCTGCGCAGTTCAGTTGTGTTGTTGTCTTCGGCTGGTTCGGATGGGATCACTGTCTCTACTGTCCTTCTCGGTGGAACCTCCTGGAAGGGTGAGTCAGCCCTGCCACTCCCACCCAGTCTACCCGGGCTGGTTGAGTCGGCTCTGCTGCTCCCACCTGGTCTATCCAGGCTGGTTGAGTCGGTTCAGCTGCCTCTTCCAGAGTGGCCTTGTTTGGTTTTCCGCTGCCAGTTCCCTTCTACCGAAGTCTCCTGCGCGTGAGTAGTTTTGGCTTCTTGATGGGCCTGCCGGTGGTGTTTGTTGTTGGTGTTGTTGTTGTTTGTGTTTATAGCGGGTTTTCTCTCTCTCCTTTGATTTATGTTGTTGATCCCCCCCCCCGTTCTGTTATAGTCCTTTGGTATGATCTTTGTGTGTGTGGTTGTTTTGTGTTCCCGGTTGTTGTCGGTGTTTCTTTCTATTGTTCTAGACCTTAGTTGTCTATGTGTCTCTTCCAGCTCCTCCCCGTCCGCCGTTTCTAATCGGTATGACCAGGGTCCCATTATTTGGGTTATTCTAGCTGCCTATCCAAAATGGGGGCTCCCTTAAGGTTTTTGCGTATACTAGATCCCCTGTTGTAAATGTTGGTATTTACTGGAGGATTTCGGGGTTGTATGTTGGGTGTAATCTGGTTGCAGTGTGAGGCATAATTTTCTTGCCCATCAGGAGTCTGCTGGGCTCTTGTTAGTTGACGTGTTTGGTGTTATATGTTGGATTGGTTAGCATTTTATTGATTTTGTCTTGAAATGTCACCCGATTTTCCAATTGGTTTTTGTCCTTAGCAGACACCAGCACGTCATTGAAATAGGGCACCACCCCTTTGGATTCCCTGTAATAGACATTCCATCAAGCTTTGAAACACCCCTGCGGGCTATGCTGACTCCCGAATTGCAACTTTTGCATTTAAAGCGCCCCCTGTTGAGTCACAATGGTTTTTGCCTCCGCTGTTTCGAATCGACGGGTAATTGCTGGTATGCCTGAGCCAGGTCGAGTTTCGTGAAGAGTTTTCCTTCCCCCAACAAATGTAATACAGATGTTGCACCACTGGAATGGGATATGCGCTTTGTTGTTAGCGTGTAGTTGAGGGTGCCTTATAGTCTCCACAGATTCGTATGACCCATCTGGCTTTAATTGGGTCACAATTGGGTTTCCCACCTTGTGTAGTCTGTTTGTTCCAGTGCCCCTTGTGCAATGAGCTTATCCAATTGCTCATTGATCTTTGGTTGAGTGTGAAGGGGACTCGCCGTGCCTTTAACCGGATTGGTGCTATGTTTGGGTTCAAATTAAATGAAATGGGGGACCCTCGTACTTGTCTTGCTTCCCATCAAATATGTCCTGGAAGTCCTTCATCAGCGCTCTCCTCCCAGTCTGCCTTGGTGACACTGTTTATGCCGGTCACTTCGAATCCCAGAGGCGCAAACCATTCTAGCCCCAGCAGGCTTGGGCATCCTTGTCCACTATTGTTAATGGGAGGATTTCTGGGTGTTCCTTGAAGGTTATTTGAAAATGTCTGACTCCGACTATGGGGATCCTGTTCCCTGGTTAGTCCTTCAAGGTCAGTCTTGGTTCTTCTAGTTCTCTTCGCCGTATGCTGGATATTAGTCATTTTATGTGGTGTCCCAGGATACCTATGACAGGTATGATCCGGAGGTCATTTCCTCAGTTGCACTGTTGGCCTCTCAATGTTGACCTGTACATGTATCTTTTGTGCATCTGTCACACTCGTAATACCCAATGGTAATCATTGGTGGGGTCTCTTCCTTCCGGTAGGGTTCGCTGGGCCGCTTATTTCTGCCTTTCGCGGTTCCAACGGCTCCCTGCCTATCTGTCTCTGGTCTCTGGGGGGTGCTATTTCGTCGCTAGGGCGTAGCTCTTTTTATTTTGGCAGACCCCTAGCAAGTTCTCGTGTCCCCTGTTTCTCCGCAGTGCCGGCAAATAGCGTCTAGGAAACGGCACTTCGGATCGGCGGGTGGTTCCTCCGCACCCAGCGCATTGGAAACCGGGCTTGCGTTCTCTCCTTTTCTGTCTGTACCTGCTGACTGGAATCTATATAATTTCTTCCTCCTCGTCATCTGTCTCGCGATAAGGACTCAACGTTCCTCATGGTGCGCAATAGTGGTAGTGATCTTTGGTTTGCCCTCTGCTTTATCTCTTGGCAGTTGGCTTATTTCTACTGGTATTTCTGGGGTCGCCGCCATTCATTTTCTGCATGGTTGCTTGCTGACTTCTTTGCGGCTCAGCTGCGTTGGCCTCGGCGCATGGCCTCGGTGACCGTGATTTTGGTTGGGTCAGTAGTCACTCTGTAATGTGAGATCCCTCAGTCCTAGGACCACGCGGGTCTTCATGGTTTTGTCCATATTGAGGAACTCACATGCACCGCCAATTTTTCCTCAGAGCTGCCACGAATTCCCCGACACCTCACCTTCTCTCTGGTCTCTTTTATAAAATTCGTGTCTCCTGATAAGTTTGGAGACGCCTGGTGCATAATGGGCTCTTCAGTAGTCGCTCCAGCTCTGGCCACACCATCTGTTTTAACATCCTGAAGGTTTGGCCAATGCTTTGGCCATTTTGAACACTGTTGGTCCCACAGGTTCAGGAACATGGCTCTCTTCCTTTATATGTGATTCCTTGCAGGTCATGTGCTCTCGAGGAACATGAGGAATCGTCGATATTATGATTCCAGTCCTTCTGCTATGGGGTCGAATGATGCGGTGCGCGAGTTGCTGCCTAGCCATCTCGTCAGTTGGTCAGTGGTCAGTCCTCGTTGCCATGTGCTCGACTGGTTTCCTTTGTCTCAGTTTCCCACCTTCGTTGCCAGTGTTAGATTGCGGGAAAAGAGACTCGAGACCAGTGTGACTTTCAGCTCTTTATTTAGTTCCTAAAGTCTGTTCTAACCGTGGAGCTGCAGCAGCCTCTTTTATAGCAGCTGCTTGCGGCTCGCAGCCAATGACAGCTCTTTAAATCTCCCACCGATCCGGCAGGCCAATCACAAGGTGGCAATGGGAACCAATCAGGGTAGCGTTTCTGAACCAATCACCAAACAGTATTTGCAGTCCAATCAGGAGAGGGTATTTCAAGTATGTGAATATAGAACAGTGAACTCTGCAATTGTTAAATGAATCACACAGTTGTTCAGTAAATCCAGCTTTCTCCATTCTTTGCTTGTCAAAAGCTGTCTGGGAAAATTGCACATGGCAGTCACATGAGTGCCTGAATTCAAACATGTGACTGTGGTAATATTGCGATGATTGTGAGGACTGGTCATAAGTTACTTTTTTCAGTGCTGTTGTAACTTTGAACAGTTGCTAAACAAATGGTTGTAGGCCCAAGACAACTTATAGTGCTTTACACATCTTTTCCATCCCTGAAATCCTCCCAAATCAGGTTTAAGAACTTTGGGCAAAACTTTTGGCCCACTCTTATTGGGCTCCTTCTATCCCGGTAAATTTGGGAATGGGGAGGGGATTTACTGCAGAACATAACCATGCCTAAAAATCAGCCCAGCTGTTCAAAAGCTTACCTGAAATAGCAAAGCCACTGAAACCCACAGCTAGGACGAGAAAAGAAATTGCCATCCCTTTGCTGTGGGAATAACCAACTACTAAGAGCAACGTGGCTTCCATGCCGAACCCTGATGAGAAATGAAAACCACATATGTAACTATGGATTACAAAAAAATATTAGCTTCATTCAAACATTGTTTGAAACTAAAACTAAACAAATCATGGTATGGCTTAGTATGCAATATAAGAACCCAGTCAAAAGACCACAGTTTAAAAACCAATAATAATCATTGGTGTAAGACCAGGTGAGACAGGTGAGGGACAGATAATCATGGAGAAAATCTATGTTGGTCACTAAGAGCTGACGTTGATCTGATGGCACATAACCAATAAACCCAATTATGAGCTCTGCACTCTGCCAGTCATTTTGAGGTTTTGAGATCATTTCAGACCATTCCTAAAAGAGGTTTCCTGAAGCTTCCCTGTGACAGTGCTCTTCAGATGAGGTGGACTATAATTCCCAGTATTTTCATCAGCAGGGCCATAAGTATTTTGGCTGAGGATTTGAAGAGTCGTATTCCAACATATATCTAAAGGATCTACCAAGTCTTGAGATGCTTTTTTTAAAAAAATGAAAGCTATTCTTTCACAGGTGAAAGAAGTTTGGAAGTTTCTGGAAAGTTGTGGGAGTAAATTCCTCTCAAGAAAGAGCAGACAAGATGTACAACCCTTCTATCTGGTTAGGCTCAGGCTGTTGGAAACTCAGCCTGAACTTTGTTAAAATCAGATGCAAGAAATTTAACAGAGTTTTTATTCTATGAGTGGAAACCATGTCTTTCTTCATCATTAAAGATGAAAACGGGTTTATTTGAATTGTCTGCAAAGCTTTTAGATTTGGAGGACTTGTGGCTCTTCAAATGTTGAATTAAAACTTATAAATGTTGACCAGATTAATATCAGCAAGGAATGATGGGGTCAGGTATATAACATTATTTTGATTGTAGTAGGCTGCCTGTTCCTATTTTAAGAAATACAGGTGATTCTAAGAGCTGTGATGGTACAGTGGTTATAGAAGGCAATATTGGAAGCTGTCTCTGCTGACTGCCAGAAGTTTGATTCTTACCGGCTCAAGGTTGACTCAGCCTTCCATCCTTTCGAGATAGGTAGAATGAAGACCCAATTTGTTGGGGTAATATGCTGCCCCTGCAAACTGCTTAGAGTTTTAAAGCACTATGAAGCGATATATAAGTCTACAGTAAGTGTTATTGCTATTGCTATAGCATTCCTTCCTTTAAAGCAGGATTCTTCAAACTTGATAACTTTAAGACTTGTGGACCTGGGGAATTCTGAAGTCTTAAAGTTGCCAAGTTTGAAGACCCCTGCCTTAAAGAATTCAAGTGCCTTTTGTTCATTGGAGTACTCATCTTTTCAATCTGGGTATCTATCTATCTGTCTTATCTATCTCATTTTTCTTTTTTTTTAAAAAAACCCTTTCTAGAGCTGTCCTAATTCTTGTCCTCACAGCTTGTGCTGTGATGATGACGCCTCTCTCACTCACCCCCACAGTTCATCATCTTGCGGACGTTTGTGGTAGACATAAGTCTTCGGGAGCGCAAGAAGTCGGCAATTTGGCCTCCAATGGGTACAATGATGGTCATAACCAAGTGGGGCAAAGCAGAAAGCATCCCCACCTGTGTGTGAAAAGTGAAGAGAAACCATCAGCATCCCAGAGACCCAGAAGGTGCTGAGCAAACCCAAGTATCCCTTAACAACAGCCTCCCCCAACCTTTGAGGCTTGCCAACCTCACTGGAGGGGGAGGAGAGGAGAACACAGCTCCACTCATGCAAGAGAGAAGAGAAGCCTTTGGGTCCAGGTTTTGCGCTCCTTCAGGCTTCTGTGCACCAAAAGCTTTTGCAAAGGGACGGAAAGCCTGAAGCAGTGCAAGATTGCCTTCGTCCATTTGCAAAAAATTTTGGCACAGAGAAGACTTTAGGGGCGCGGTCTTGTGCTCCTTTGGACTCACCAAGGCTGCCAGACTCTCCAAAAGCAGATCAGGTGTCCTGTGCAGCCAGCCTCGGTCAGTCAGCGAATCTGAGCAGGGTACACTCATCCCACTCAGCCTCTCCTCTCACCATTCCATTTTTGGAGCATCAGAGCATCAGCTTTGCCACCCGGCTTGGGTGGGGGGTGGGGGCAGAGGGGAAACTGGGCCACTCCCACAAGTGGAGCTGCACCAGCCCACATGGCCTAGTTCCAAATATGCCAGGCCCGATTGTGGGGACTCTTGCCTTAGAACACAGGTGTCAAACTCTATTTCATTGAGGGCCACATTAGGCTTGTGTTTGACCTTGGAGGGCTGGGGGGCATGGCCATGGTGGGGGTGACATGGGACTTGTGCTGTGGTGGCCAAGTCTAAAGCAGGACTTCCCTGAGACCCTCCCCCACTCTCATTATAATCTTCCTTCCTTTTCTTCTTTTTCCTTCCCTCTTCATTTTCCTTTCTTCTTTCTTTCCCTCTTTCCTTATTTTTCCTTCCTTGATCTCTTTCCTTCCTTTTCTTTGTCTTTCCTTTTTCCCTTTCTCCTTTCCTATCCCTTACATGCTGAAATACAAAAGGGGAAACATTTCTCCTTTTAGTTTGTTTTGATAGCCCTCCACCAGTGAAAACTGAGCTCGGGGGAGCCTCATACCCCCTCTCCTGCAATATCCGTTTTCACTGGCGGAGGGCTGCAGGAGGCTGTTGCAGGTGAAAATGGGCCACAGGGGGGCCTGTTTGTGGGGGCCCCATGCCTTGTTTTTGCTACCAGGGGCACCACGGGCCGGTCCTTTGCTGTTTCTAAAGCATCCTGCGAGCCGGATCTGGCCTGCAGGTCTTGAGTTTGACACCCCTATCTTAGAAAAAGAGGGGACTCGAAGGAGATAGTATCTAATCTCCATTCTTTTTCAAAAAATAGATTTATGATATTAGGCAATTAATTTTTTTAAAAAACTTCCAATCCCACTTTTTAAAAAAATGTTTCAGGAAATAATAATAATTAGCACTTTCCCAAATCTTGTTTTGTCTAAATTGTAGCCAATTTTTGCTACAATTGGCCAATCTAAATTTTAGATAGGCTCCTAATTTCTAGGGCCAATGAGGATAAGCATCTCTCTTGTAGAATATACTCAACTTGCCCAAATGCAATTTTTGTTGGTTAATGACCCTGATAAAGTTATTTGTACATCCATGTGCACACACATATATACAAACAAGAAAAAAACCCTTTTCTTACCTTACTGATTTCAAAGCCAAAGACTTCTTCAAAATAGGCTGGCTGGCTGATTAAAAGTAAATAAAATGTCCAGCTTCGGCAAAAATTGGCTACAATTATGGCATAAACCGGCATGGATGTAAAGAACTTACGCCATGGAGTTTTGAATTTCTGCAGAGATGGAGCAAAGATCTCTTGTTATCAGATACCTTCCAGATGTGCTGTTTTATAATTTTTATACATTCCAGATGGAATTTCAACAAACATGTCTACCCAGGATGGAAAGCCCAGGGCTGTAGGACCAGGGGTGGGATGCAAATATTTTTACTACCAGTTCTGTGGCCATGGCTAGGTGGGAGTGGCTAGGTGGGCATGGCCATGTGACTGGGTAGGCGTTGCTTCTTTTTTGCAGCACCTCCCTCCCCGCACTCTGTTTTTTGCCTCCTGGGCCTTAGGGAAGCTTCCTGGGCAGGGGTGAGATTCTACCGGTTCTGTCCACCTCTATAGAACCGATAGCTCTGAAGAGCAGCAGACATAGAACCAGTTCTATGTCTGCTGCTATTTCGGCCCACCCAGGCTGTTCCCTGATCTTTATTTCCTGCTTTTTCAACCTCAGCTGTTTTGCGTGATACAGCTGCAGTTGAAAAAGCAGGAAAAAGGTGCTTTTTCAAATGTTGTGCATCCGTGCACAGCGCTGCTCAGCTGTCCAGGCAGCAAGCTGACAATGTTATAAATGCGTGCACAGCGTGCGTCAGGCAAAACATAAAATCACCAAACAGGTAGTTACACCGGTCGGATCCCACCCCTGTTCCTGGGCAAAGCAGTAACACAGCGAGGGTTATCCCGACACAGCTGATTGTCAGAACAGCTGATTGTTGGGAGGAAAAAAGAAAAAAAATACTTATTGGAGTGACTGAGCAGGGGAGAATGCAGTCAGTGATGTTGTGCATGCATGATAAGGACTGACTGGGTGGAGAGGGGAGGGGCAGGTGGAGAGGGGTGGGACCACCAGAGGCATGATTTGCTGGTTCCCCGAACTGCGCAGAATTGTAATAACCAGTTCTATAGATCTGGTCCAAACCCATCCCCTATGTAGGACACTACTAAATAAGTAATTGAATAAATGAAGGTAAAATTGTTGTGACCCTTTTGAAGCATCACAGAGGAGCTGGCTAACTTACAAATATATACAAAGACTGACCATAAGGGGATTCATAAGGCTGGCGCTCTCTCCAATGCTTTCCTCTATATACTTCTTTTCTTCCTCGGTGATGGTGGGGTGCTGTGCAGGACTCTCATAGGAAACCATCAACCAGAATAAATACCATAAAATACCAAAGCTCCCTGTAAAGACAGAAGGGCAGAATAACTGGTGAGATCTATGAGTCATCCTTTTCCCCCCTCTTGGATGAACATGATCGCCACCCCTTTTAAGTCAGGAAATCTGTGCTTCCAGTTGCTGATCCTTATCTGGCTTCAACTGCTTAGGTTTCCCATCATTCCAGTCATCTGTCTTCTTGACAAGTTGATGGGTGACAAAATGTAGTAGACCTGGAGGCTTTCTGTAGTTGGTGGTGGAATAAGTGGGAATATTTACAATAGATAGTGACCATAATTAGGCTCAGTTGTTAAGCCAGTCATTATTTATTTTATTATTTTTATTTATTTATTTTGATTTGTCAATCGCTTACAAGATAATAGGTATAAGTATATACATAGTTATGAATACNATAACAAAAATAAAAGAAACAATAGGACAGGGACAGTAGGCACGTTGGTGTGCTTATGCATGCCCCCTACAGACCTCTTAGGAAAGGGGTGAGGTCAATAGTAGATAGTCTAAAGTTAAAGTTTTGGGGGTTTGGGGAAGAAACTATGTGAAATTATGTGACCATGCCCAATTTTACGACCTCTTTGGTAGCAGTTGTTAAGCAAGTGCTTAACAATGTCTTTAACAATGTAGGGATGCATTGGCTCAGTGGCTAAGATGCTGAGCTTGTTGATCAAAAAGGTTGGCAGTTCGAATCCCTAGCACCATGTAACTGAGTGAGCTCCCATTACTTGTCCAAGCTTCTGCCAACCTAGCAGTTCAAAAGCATGTAAAAATGCAAGTATAAAAATAGGGACCACTTTGGTGGGAAAGGTAACAGCATTCCGTACGCCTTTGGCGTTTATTCATGCCGGCCACATGCCCACAGAGACATCTTTGGACAGTTTGGCTCTTTGGCTTTGTAATGGAGATGAGCATCACCCCCTACAGCCAGAAACAAGCACGTATGTGTGAGGGGAACTTTTATCTTTAGCGCAACAATGTCCTATAATGAACGAGCTAAGCCAACCCATTGTTTACTATAGGACATTTTTCTGCCAGGAAGTGGAAATTAAAGTTATTTTCTGGCAAAAATTTTAAATCATGGTCACATGACTCAGGGTCTTTGCAAATGGCATAAATGCAGGCTGGTTGCTGATTGCCCAAAATGTGATCATATCAACATGGGGGTAGGGAGAGAATGGGGGCTGGCCATCAGAACTTCAAATCCAGGTTGTAAGTTCCTTTTTGGAGTAAGTCATAACTTTGAAATGATGCTAAGTGACCAGCTGTAAATCGAGGACTGCCTGTATTTTAACATCTATATGGCTGGGGATGATTGAAGGCTGTCTCATTGAGCTGGGAATGAGATGAAGGCAATGGCACGGGGACATGGAGAATAAAAAGTGTGCTGAAGCATGTTAAGGCTGTGATTAAGTCTCAGTAAGGAAAGGGTCAATATGGCAGCCATCACTTTTGTGCCAGTTCACTTACCATAGACATAGAATACAGAGCTCCATCCTGAATATTGCACTAGAATCCCAGCAAGAGGCATGGCCACTACCGCTCCTGCATAAGAACCTAGAAGGTTATGTAGGAAATATTAGCAAAATATGTAAGCCAGGATTTCTCACTCCCATCAACCTGTAAACCTGATAGCGCAATTGCTTTGATCTGAAATGTCATCCTTAGTT
This sequence comes from Laticauda laticaudata, assembly GCA_004320025.1. Classification (NCBI taxonomy): domain Eukaryota; kingdom Metazoa; phylum Chordata; class Lepidosauria; order Squamata; family Elapidae; genus Laticauda; species Laticauda laticaudata. The sequence goes on from BHFT01016187.1 coordinate 36,506, forward strand.
ATGGTTATAATGTTTACACATGAGAGAAAAGGAGATGATTAAAAAACCCACCCACAAGAAGAATAGGAGCTAATAAATAATGGTGAAATTAAGGTGTAATTCCTTAATTATTTACCAGCAATGCTAATTGAACTGAAAAGGAAACAAGCAGGGTAGAAGCTACAAAATAAAATTACTAATAGTATTTACAGCTTGTAGGAGGCCATATTGTTCATGCCGGCTTATAGGAGGCCAAGTAAAGATTAGAGAAATGTGTTGTCTATCAACATGAATACTTATAGATATCATAATACTGCATTGAATGCTTTCAGTAACCACTATTTTAATTCTGTTACTAGATTATTATGAAAAAACAATACCTCACCAACAATAAGCCATTTTTAGTGAGTTCATAAATCAGTGGGGGGATGAGAGGGAAAAACTCCAGTGAAGTGTTTTTATCCAGAGTTTTGCACAAAGTCTAAATCAGTGTTTTTCAAACCTGGCACGTATAAGATGTGTAGATTTCAACTCCCAGAATTCCTTTGGCAGCATGCTGGCTGGGGAATTCTGGGAGCTGAAGTCCATAGATATCTTAAAGTTTCTAAGTTTGAAAAATATTGGTCTAGAGATAGATCAAAGATTCACTCTCCAGAAATCAACAAATATCAGTTTTAAGAAACAAGGTTATCTTACCACAGAAAGCTGTTGTGGCCAGGCGGCTACGTTCCAAAGGGGGTGCCCATTTGCTCCAGATACCATGGCATGCTGGGTAGGTGACTCCCTGGAGGTGGAGAGCAGAGAATTACCATAAAGAGGAAGACCAGAAATTTAGTTTCATTAGTTTCTTATCTCTTTGCTATTTAGACTCTTCTGTAAGACAGTGACAGGAACATGGAGACAGACAAAATTTCATAGAAGAATTAAACCTGTTGGCCCTAAGAAAGTAGGTGGGATCTTCAAAGCTGTCAGTGTGATCACTTGTGCATTTGATCCATGTCTTTTAGTTGGGCAATGTCTCCCCAGGAAATAATAAGTTGGTAGGTCCAAGCAGTGGAAAATTCATCCTTGAGAGAGGAGGTGGCTACTTCCCCATAAGACATTGCTGCACTGTAGAATATTGGATAATTTCTGATTTGTTTCTCCAATTCCCTTGGGGGAAAGTTGCAGAAGGTTCTGGTGGTAGTTGATATATCAATATGCTTCTGGGTCAAAGCAACATACTTGTTGTGGTTTGCCGGCAGCTGGTACAGATGGCAGAGGTATCGGAAAGTCAGGACAAAAGGGATCAGGGAGTCTGGAGAGGACTTGGACGAGGGTCCTTCGTCTGATGTAGGGATGGGGCCAGGACCATATGGGAGTGGCGCGCTTCGTAGTCTGGCAACAGCAAAGCAGAGGGCCCAGGGGAGCCTGTTCCCAGTGCGCATGTGCGCAGAGCTGCTAGAAGGTGAGAGCAGTAAGGCTGAGAGGTAATTACCTCTCCCATAAGGTATAAAAGTCAGACCTTGATGATGAAGACTTTGCAGGAAGCAAAGCAATTCAATATATTCTGAGTCCTTGAAGCTCTGTACTCTGGTTGCTTTTTTCTGATACTTTGGATGGGCTCTGTCATAATTACTTTGAAGACTTCTGTTTTTGGCAGCATCCCACAGCATTGACAAGCGTGGGCTTGTCTTGGGAAACTGTATAATTAGTTCTTGCTGGAAAATGAAAGTAATTCCCAACATTGCATTAAAATAGGTTTTGCTTTTCAAACAACCTTGTGTTTCAGTACATTTGATGAAGCCTGGGTCAGAACAATACCAGATTGTCACTGATCTTCCATAATAATCTAAGAAAGGACTGGAATGGGGGTTGGATCCATTCTGGGCCTCCCTGATCCCTGAGTGGCCTATGATAGCGTCAACAATTGTATCCTTCTGAGGTGCTTTAAGATTATTAGGAGGCTAAGGTTACTTCCCCCAAGTCTGGGATTTTTTTGGACCACCTGCCTGCCTTTTGAAAGGCTCTAAAGTCTTGGCTTTAGAGGAGTCTTGTGGGGGTCATCTTAATTATTCTGGTTGTGGGATGGTGAGAAGTTGCCTCATGTGTGATATGTCTTATTTTTTAATTTCTCTTAAAGTTACCCTGAGTTGTATCCAATTGGACAACTATAAAAAAATAAATAAAATAAGTAATAAAATAAAATAATAAAATAAAGTAAAATACAAAATAAAATAAATAAGGTAAAATAAAATGATAAAAAATAAAGTAAAATAAAATAAAATAATAGGTAAAAAATAAAAATAATAAAATAAATAAAATAAAATAAAATAAAATAGACTGAATAGGGCAAGCCCAAGTCTGCTTGCTAAAATGAAGAACAATGGGATCTTTCTCCCATTCTGTGTATGGATCTATCTGAAGTGAAACTCATTTCAACTCTAAGATGAGTTGAGACTATATTAGCTATGAGAACAGAATTTAAAGTACACCTGCAAGCAGCCATCCAATCCGGGGGCTTCCAACAAGCCATTTAGTATTCAGAACTGTGTCTTCCAAACCTTACTTTTTCCTCCCTGCTATCTCTGCTAGACAATCTGATGATTGGGCTAACCCTACACTGAGATAGAAATCAGCCTTCTCCAGGTTGTTGCCACTTGGTTATCTTTATCTTCAGGGATGGGATCCGACTGGTATAACTACTGGTTCTGTTGTTCTGCGTTGCACATGAGTGCAATTTACGACCTGCTGAGCTGCCCAGACAGCTGAGCAGCTCTGTGTGCAAGTTCTTTATAGAGCAAACAGGATTCATCCGATTGAAGGCAATAGCATGGCGTGGTTTGATGTTCTTCTTACACTTGTACACCTGTTTAGTCATTCTTACAGCTGTATGATACTTTTAGCCATTTGAATAGCTCTCAATGGTTATTACTGCTAGCAATAAAAGTGTTCATAACCAATGTTTGTTTTTTATTGGATTCTTGCAATACCCTAGAGAGTCAGCCAGGCTTTATATAGTGTAAAGTGGAAGAAGCTCATAAAATCATAGAATTATTGAGTTAAAAGAAAGTAAAGGATCATCTTCTAATCCAACTCTGGTGGGAGATGGAAGAGGAACATTTAGGGATATTGGGAAAAACCATCTTCTGCAATTCCTATCCATTCCTGTGTTAACTTTGTGGCTACAAAAACAAACATGTGAAGTGACCAGCCTTACCTCAACAAGCCCTTGTAGGATCCTCACAAAGATTACACAGCCAAAATGGACCCGAGCAGCTGAGGGAATGAGCATGTTCAAAGTAGAGGTTGCCACAATGGCAAAGCCAAAAACTCTGCAAGCAAGAATAGAGGGTATTAGCATCAGTAGCCGCAAGAGCGCTTTGAACACAGAATTTCTATTGCATTGTTCTCGTAAAAAAGTAGTTTAGAATGTCCCTTTTCACTCTTCCGAGCAATCCACCATACTCTTGCTCCAGAATACTCCATTTCCACACATGCAAAGCTTGTAGACCAATATTTTTCAAATTTGGCAACTTTAAGATATGTGGATTTCAACTCCCAGAATTCTTCAGGAAGGATGCTGGCTGAGGAATTCTGTGAGTTGACATTCACACATCTTAAAATTGCCAAGAAAAACAATATTATGAACTGTTTTGGTCTTCTTTCTATCTTTCTGTATACTTCTGTAAAATAGTGTCTGTTGGTCTCACTTCATTTTGATTCCATTGGCTTTGTAAGAATCAGACATTCCTCTGAGATGTAGAATTGGAGGGAATAATATTTCTGTGTACAAATTTCATGACTGCTGACTACCCCTACCCCAATACCATCTCATGAAGTGCAGAGGAACAATTGTCTTCTTTAAGCACCACTCAGTATTTCATTATTTTAGATTAAGAGGATATTGCCATTTTGTTTAGGGTCAAAATTGACCCCTGAAGACTTGAAGTGACAGCGTCATTTGAGGCAGGATCCTCACTAATGGCTTTAGGCATCTTCTGGAGTCATCCAACTGTTGTGGGACTGAAATAATATAAATGAGTTTTGCATTGCTTTGATGGTGGATAGGTAATGGTAGAAGATGCTTGAACAGCCTGGAGATGGTTTAGTCTGGCAATGTGAAACTACATAACATAAACTATTTTTTTTCTTGCCTGATTGCTAAAGACTCATCTTCTGCTCTCATTAAAAACTGTTAACTCAAGTTCCATTGCAGACTTAATCCAACTCATTCTTGTTGGATTAAGACCGCTGTATACTGTACAAGTAACCCTCAACTTGCAATCTTTTGTTTAGCAACCATGCAGAGTTACAAAGCCCTAAAAAAGGATGCCTTATGTCTTGTCCTTACACTTAAAATCATCACAATATCTCTACAGTCATGCAATCTAAATTTAGACAGTGGGCAACAGGCATGTGTGTCAACTCTGAAACAGATCAGGTCTGTTGCAGCCATGATTCCATTTTTGAAGTTTCCACAGAGCTGGGGCGAGGAGGCTTGGAATGCACACCAGCTAAAACAATGTGTTATATCCTGAGAACCAAGGTCATCTCAATGGTCGCTGACCAGAGACTGAACTCCATTGCCAAGGAGACGCCAGAGCCTCTAACTGGACAATGTGATCTGTGACGGGGGGAGCAGAGGATGACTAACTTTTAATTATACGAAAAAGCATGAAATAATCAGAGCTGTTTTTAAGTTTCATTCCTGCTGAATTATGTACTCAATAAACCAGTGTTTTGCTGAAAATGGACCTGTGGGTGCTGAATTATTTGGCTTCATCAGTCGAAACTTTAACAATGGTTGATGATAGTTGCAGTATACTGAACTCATACATCAGTGTATAAGGATTCATGAACTGAAATAGGCATAGCAATAAGTCAGCCATTGGTAACTATTTGGTGACTGACAGAGCTTGGAGCCAGGACATGGCTTAGCTTAACTGTTCTGTGTATAAAAGAGTTCATTTTGTCTTTGCTTGAGAGTTCTAGTACTTGTTCTTGTACTTGCTTCTTCTCTCTACAACACTGCAAGAGCTGCATGGATATTGTATATGTGCATCATGTTTCATATTATTGTACACAAAGTTTTTCTCTATAATGAATCCTGCTGAATTATTTGCTTGTGTGCTGGCTGGATCACTACAAACTCTGGCATCATCTAATCACCATTTGCAACTTCACAGCTGGCTTCCAACAATCAGCGGGGAAAGCTGGATTTATTTAATGACCACATGATTTGCTCAACAGCTGTGGCAAAATAATTTGTAAAACCAGGTATGAATCACTTAATGATGACCTAGCATAACAATTGAAATTTTTGTCCCAATTGTGGTCATAAGGTGAGAGCTGTCTACCTTGATTGCAACAGGAGAATTATATTATTTGGGCTGTAAAAATGGAATGCTTTCTGAAAGCTAAGGAGCTCTGAGATGTTGTTATTAACCCATTCCAGGCACCATTAGCCATTGTAGATCAAAGACGGCATGTTAAGGCACTGGCCTACATCATTTTAAGTTTGGAAGATGAAGAATTATTGAATGTAGCTGATTTAAAAATTGCAAAGGAGGTTTGGCTGAAATTGAGACAGGTGCATGTGAGTGCATCAGCATGCAATATTGTGCAATCATCGAGACAATTGTACAGAGCCCGACTGCTATCACAAAAGAGTGTGGAGAAGCATTTGCTGCATATGCAGACTCTGTTTATTGAGTTAGAACAGTGTGGAATGCAGACTCCTGTATCTCAGAAAGTGCTGTTGGTGTTAAAAAGTTTTGATGAAACATGGGACATTATTTCAGCCTTTTTTTAATGCAAACCAGAACAGGAATTATATATGGAAGTCTTTAAAACCTGTTTGATTTCTGAAGAAAACAAACACCATTTTAGAAGAAGCCATGAGAAGAAATTCCTGAGGTGGGGGGCCAAGGACCAGAGAGAGAAGAGCAACAGAAGAGATTGGATTACACCCGGAAGGAACAGACAGGATGTCTGCAGAGGAACAGAAGTGATTGGATTATAGCCCAGCAAAGAATTTCTAAGAAGAATGAAGAGGAACAATGGTGGGGTTTCATCTGTACTGATAAGACTCATTTAAAAAAAGACTGTTTACAAGGAAGAAAAACAACAGATAGACAAGCTGTGTTGCAAAAGTTAGCTATTGTAATAGTAGAGACAAATGGTTAATAGACAGTGGGGCTAGTCAAGTAATTGTTAATTTGTTTTTCAGAATGGATCCAGCTGGAGGAGATGCACTAGCTTTGGCAAATGGCCAAAAGGCTAAAGTCATGGGAAAAGGCAGTGTATGTACTGATTCCATGTCTGGAGGGAAAGTTTAGTAACATACTAGCTGGATACCCATACTTCACTACGAAACTATGTGATCAGCCTTGGCTTTGAGGGAGGAAAATAAGGAGGAAAAAATTCTGGCTCTGCCTGCCAGTATCCATCAATATTCATTTGACTAGCATCCTGTCAGTATGTGAGAGACTTGAGGGCTGTTTGGAAACTGAAACAGTATTTGCTGTGTGAGCAAGGAGTCAGCAAGGAGCCTGGGCATGGCTTAGCTCAACTGTTCTGTACTAAAGCTGGTTCTTGCTGTGAAACTAAAACTGAAATTCCTCTCTTCTGCTTGTGTTTTGCATTTGGAATAGGTTTGTTTTCAGGTGGGGAGGTGGAGTAGAACTCCTTAGTATCAGAGCATGTTAATAATAATATATGAAATACTCATGCTCTGATGGTCATTTTGAAAAATCCTTTCTTAGTGAGCACCAAGAGGAACATACATGCCAAATTTCAAGTTTGTAAACTTTACAGTTCTGGAGATTTTTTGATGATGCGTGAGTGGTGTTTCGCTTTTATATATGTATGCCTGAAATGGAGCATAATTTACTGAGTGTCTCCAGTTTAGACAAACAAGGGTTTGAGACCACATTTGTAAATGAGAGATTTCTCATAAAAAGAAATGGGGGTGTATGTACACAGGGCATAAAACAGGATAATCTTTATGTGTTGCAGGGACAAAAGGTTCAATGTGCCCAAACATTTGGAAATGTGGCACAGCATCATTCATACATTCATCTCTTGTACAGAAAACTTGGCCATGTCAACTTCAGCATTTTGCAAAAGATGCCACAGTTTGGAGAAGGATTAAACTTGAAAGGGTGCAAGGCATACTTGGATTATATAATATGTAAATCATCAAATTCAATCGGTGTAACAACCAGTTTGGTGAACAAGAATTAGAGGAAGAAATTTATATGGTTCGAGCACCAGGGTATGAAAGTGAAAATCCTAACACTGTGTGTAAATTGAACAAGGCCATTTATGGGCTGGAGCAGTCAGCCAGGAATTGGAATATCTGTTTAGATATGGCATTGAAGGGTCTTGGGTTCAAGAGTTGCAAGGCTGATGGTTGCACATATACTGGAAAGTTACAAGATGGGGATTGTCAATTATTAGCATTTGTGGATGATCCTTATTTCATTGTAAAAGATGTGTCACAGGTACAAGTATTTGCTAATCAGTTAGAGAAGAAATTTGAATTGAAGAATTTGGATGAAATACAAAATTATCTTGGTGTAGAGATACAAAAACTGAGAAAGGTGGTTATATTCTCAGTCAAAGGGGAAAAAATGAACAACTGTTGGAGAGGTATAATATGAAGGATTGTAATTCTTTTCCAACACCTATGAACACAGGTTTTCATAACAATTTGGGTGAGGACAAAAGTGAAGCCTGTGATCAATAGATATCAACAGTAGGGAGCCTGTTATATCTGTCAAAGTGGTCCAGACTAGACATAGCTTGTGCAGTAAGCATCTTAAGTCTCTTTACTGCTGCACCAATGCAATTGCATTGGATGGGTATAAAAAGAATTTTCAGGTATTTGAAGGGAACTGTAAATTTGGATCTTTAAATACAGGTCTCTGAAGAATTAAAGTTGAAATGTTATGTTGACAGTGATTATGCCAATGATGTAAAAAACAAAAAGTCCAATTCTGGGATTGTGGTATTATTTGGAGGGGTTTTAATTGATTTGAAGTCCAGAAAACAAACAACTGTAGCCATTTCTACTGGAGAGGCAGAATGTATTTCTGTATCTGAACTTTTTTCAGAGATAACTTGGTATGTACAGCTGTTACAGGATTTAAGTGTAAATGAAGCTGTAACAGTGTTTCAGGATAATGCTCCTTGCATTAAAATGGCAACAGGTGACAGAGTGAAAACTAGAAGCAAGTATGTGGACCTTAAATATTGTAATGTAAGAGAAACTATCAAATGTAGATTGATGTGCGTCCTTCACTGTTCTTTAGAAGACAATCTAGCAGATGTAATAACAAAGCCATTAGGTGGAGTGTACCATGGGAAAAATATTATTTGTTTTTATGTCTATTCTAGTCATAAAAGAAGGAGTGTCAATGTATAAGGATTCATGAACTGGAATAGGCATGGCAACAAGTCAGCCAGTGGGGATTATTTGGTGACTAAGACGACTTGGAGCCTGGACATGGCTTAGCTTAACTGTTCTGTATATAAAAGAGTTCATTTTGTCTTTGCTTTAGAGTTCTAGTGATTGTTCTTGTACTTGCTACTTCTTCTCTCTACCACATTGCAAGAACTGCATGGATATTGTATACATGCATCATGTTTTATATTATTGTATATAAAGCTTTTGCTCTATAATGAATCCTGCTGAATTATTTATTTGTGTGCTGGCTGGATCGCTACAAATTCTAACATCATCTGATCACCATTTGCAACTTCATAGCTGGCTTTCAACAGACAGCGGGGAAAGCTGGATTTATTTAATGACCACATGATTTGCTCAACATCTGTGGCAAAATAATTTGTAAAACCAGGTATGAGTCACTTAATGATGACCTTGCATAACAACTGAAATTGTCCTAAATGTGGTCATAAGCTGAGGCCTACCTGTATGATTCAAACTTGAGCCAAATTTTAGAAGAGAATGTACAACTGGAATCATAACTGTTCAATTATAGTCTCAGACAGTTGAGATCTGATTTAATAAAATTTTCAGTAGTTGCTGCCTCTTAACTTGATTATCCCAGCTAGGATGGCCAGTGGTGATGGACACCAGAAGATCAAGATAGTCACATCTTGATGGTCCTAGATTCCCTAGCTGATCTACACATAGACATATATTTCACTTTTCCCCTTTACCTGTTAGCTGCAAATTTCTGTGATATGAACCCCCCTGGGATCTGGGTGACGATGTAACCCCAGAAGAAGGACCCGTGGATCATGCCTACTGTCTCTGGATCCCAGTTGAACTCAGCTTTCTAAGCAGGAAAGGAGAAGAAACAAATGACAGGGGACACATGAGCAGGCAATTCCTGATTAGAGCCATTTATAGGGCCTCCTTAGATAGGACTTGGAGCAATCTGGAGAAATGCAACTGAGCCAGTTTATTGCTCTGTTACTATGTTATGTTAGGTCATTCTGTATTTTCTGGAGTGGGGGGGGAAGACTTGCAGAAAATTATTTCAGGTAAATGAAATTGTGTGTGGACCATTACGTCCAGAAGCTAAACTTATTTATGCAGTAGTATGTGCCCACCTGACAGCGCACGTTAACTTGAATGGAGGCTGAAGAGGGTATTTTTTAGAATATGAGAATGAAGAGTGCATTCCTTCAATACCTGATCCCAGAATACCCAGGATTAGGGGAAACACTTAAGTGTTTGTCAGGCCTGTTCTCTCTTGCTGATGTTTCTTTTTAGAAATTAAGCATCTATGTAGAATTCTCAACCTCTTGTTCTCCATATGAGTGTTGACTTGTATTTTATAAATCCAGACTTCTGAGCATGTGAAATTTCTCAAATTTCTTCATCTGTTGACCTGATGCATCTTTCAGAATTTTAAGGGGGTGCAAGATTATGAAGATATGAACGACCCCCCTCAAAACAACAACAAAGCAACAATCCCTGAAACAAAACACAGTTACTTTCCATTAATAGAGGATGAACAGCCTCACCTTCACAATGACTTTATCCCCTTCATAGACAGTGTTATTATTAACCATGCTGACAATGGCCACACCCAGGTTGCATCGGATGCCAAAGCTGATGCAGAAACCCAGACCGCAGAGGATGGCAATGATGTAACGGCGAGGGAGGCCAAAGCAGGTACAGTCTATGATAGGCTGGGCCTTCTCAGTCACTTCAACAGGCCGCCCCTCTTCTGTCAGTTCGATGGTCTCCCCGCCGGGCTGCTTTCTTTCTAGAATTCTGGGGATAGAGACAACAGGCAAGGTGGGAACAAAAAAACAGGTGTATGTGTTAAAATTAGGACTTTGATGTAGTGGTGATAGAGTGAAAACCAGGAAATCAGGACTTTGAGGCCTTTCCTCAGGCATGAAATATGGTGACTGCCTTTGGGCCAGAGGCTGTTGTAAAATCAGGCGTGACTCACTTAGCAACCACCTTGCCCTAGCAACAGAAATCGTGATCCTGACTCCTAAGTCGAGGACTACCTGTATTAAATGCAATGAAAAATCTAGACCACTTTTGAGTATGACAGAACTCTTCTTCAGACTCAGCTGTAAAAGCTAGGTCCCACTGGCCGATGGATGCAAAACATGCATAAAGGACACACCGGATGAGCAAAATTTTGGGGGTGGCTCCATCCGTTGTCATCCGCTCCCAAAAGTGGTGAAAATTTGCATAATAGAATAAGAAACGGAAAACAACAGACGGGGTAGTACGTAGCGGGATGTTAAATGGATGTTCATAGGAAGCCTAGCGGATGACAGCGGATGGAAGCAGATGATACCTCCAAAGGGGTTCTGGGGGAGAATTGCGAAGTGGACGCATAGCGGAAGGGCGGGTGCGTAGTGGAGTGACGCGGATGCATCACGGACGCATATAGGAAGCAAAGGGGATGCCAGGGATGTATATCGGATGCAGAGCGTTCACTGCGCATGCAAGGAGGTATGAATTTGTGTCAGCTCCGCGGATATAAAAGGATGCAGCACCCAGTCAGCATATAGGGGAAAGACGTGCTGCCACATACATCTTACAGGAACACCATGGTTCGTCAGTCAGCAAGAAGAGGGAAGCCCGTGCCTACTTGTTCCAGCCCTGGCAAGAAGGACGGAACCAGCATCCCACCACCTGAACTGCTGCAGCTGGTGCTGCTGCTGCTGGTGGTGGGTGGTGCTGCTTGCTGCTGTGGTGGACCAAGCCCCAAGGCCCTCAAAGCCCTGCTGCTGAAGGCCCTGCCAGAGGGAGGAAGAGGCAAGGAAAGGAGAAGGGAGAGAGGAAACAGTACACCATTTCTGAGGGAGCATGAGGATGAGGTGCTGGAATGGCTGAGGGAGAACAAGTACCTCTGGAGAAAAGGGCACAGACTGTATTGGGACACCAAGAAGAAGCAGGCAGCTTGGAGAGACAAAGGCAGAGAGCCTGGGGTACACTGCAGATGTACTCCTGGATGGTGGAAGCACATGCACATCTGATATAGCAAGCTACACCTCAAAAAATCCAGGCAGGCCGCTGTCAAGCTCACTGACCAGGAGATGTATGTCATGGCCAAGTGCAGTTTCCTGGAGGGTGAGATCTGCCACCAAGGAGCAGCCCCTCTGACACCCTCTCCCTCAGACAGCCCACAGACAGCCAGTCCTCTTCCAGCCAAGAGCACGCGAGCCTGTCCAGGCAGGTGTATTCAGAGGGCCCCACGGCAGAGAACCCCCCGACAGCTGCACTCCCCAGCCGGCGGACTTGGAGGATCTCCTGTCAACAAATGGAGGAAGAAGCAGCAGCCACCAGAGGCCAACCCACACCCACCCCCCAGCTCCACAGGATGCAGGAGCAGAGAGGCAGAACTGGAGGGCCAGAACCATAGTGTGCTGTTGGAGATCAGGGACACAATGAAGACCAGCACAGAACTTCTCTCTCAACTGGTCCACTTGGACAGAGGATCCTCGGGCCGCCACACTTTCATCACCTATTGTGAGCCACATCCTCAGGGACCTGCCTGAGGCCCATACTAGGTGATGAAGGAGAAGATACAGCACTTCTGCACAACCCTCAAGGCCCAGCTGAAGCTGCTCCTACCCAGTCCAGGTCTGTTCCTCCACCCCAGCGCGATGTCACAAGCCCTTCCACGGGGCTTCAACAGCCTCTCACCTACCAAGGCTACGACTACCAGGATTCCCAACAGCAAAAACAGACCTTCCCAGTCCAGGCCCAGTTTCATCCGCACACAACAGATGCCACACCTCACCCAGCTGCAGAGCAGACAGCCCCACCACACTCCTCCTTCCTCCACGCACAGCAAGCCCGTCAACGGACAATCTGTCATCTGTATTGCGGCCTGACATCTCAGGAACTTGAAGAACGGCCTCTCAACCTCACGGGACTGAGTAGCTCTCAGAGAGCTTCCTGAACACACCCATCCCCTGTTGTACTCTCGGGGCCAAGCACCCCAATGACGCCTCAGACCAGCACTCAAGCCACAGCCACCTCCACAGTCCCTGCCCGCTTAACAGCTGAGACCATGGACATAACTCAGAGTGACTGAGAATAGTGCAGGACTGAGTGTTTTAATTGTTCAGTTTATCTTCGCTTAAGACACTTTACTTGGTTCATTTTGCTTATTTAATAAAGTCATAAAGGTTACCTAAGAAAGTTAATCTTTGCTTAAGATACTTGGTTCATTTTTTTACCTTAGTGAAGTGTTGGTGAAAACTTTTAAAAAATGGTTAAGCCTTTGCATGCTTGTGGGATAGATAAGGATAGTTGTGGGATAGATAAACCTCCAGTGCAAGCATAGTGGAATGTATGGTCCACCATCCCAGCTGCACACATAAGGACCTTTTTTATCAATAACCAATTTATTTCAACACATTTCAAAATAAACAAACTCTCTTATTAATGCCCTATTCATTGTAGGACCACTCAACATACATGGCACAATCTCATCAGTGTTATGTGACAGGCTCAAGAAGCATCCATTAATCATCTATCATCCTGTCTTGCCACTCCACTGCTCCAGCTGGGGAGTTGCACCAGTGTCTCAGTAGGTTGCGCTGCTTCTTCCCTTCACATGAAAGCTCTGTTGGGCTTGTACATCCACAGATTCTATCAGGTTTCGTCCTTGCCTCCATTCACCAGCTCCATGTCCCCATTGCCTTGTTAATGGTCCACAGGTCTGTTCTGCAACACTGGGTAACGGGTGCGCATGAGATTGTGCAGGATGCAGCAAGCTTCCACGATGCTCCTCACAGTATGTGCCTCATGCTGCATGGTGGTGAGAAGTACCTGGAACCTGTTGGCCAGGATGCCAAAGGCGTTCTCCACCACCTGTCTTGCCCTGGACAGCCTGTAGTTGAAGATCCTCTCTTCACGGTGAGGTATCTTGAACTGTACAGCTTCATGAGGTAGGTTCTGAGGGAGAAGGCGTCCTCACCAATGATGAAGTAGGGCACATCTTTTGTGTCATTGGGTAGGGGGTCTGGATCTGGAAAACTAAATGTGAGGTTGCATTCCAACCCATCCTTGAGGTCACTAGCATTGTATACCTGGCCATCTGAAGCTGACCCGTTGCCTGAAGCATCGATGTAGATGAACTTGCAGTCAACATCAACCATGGCAAAGAGGATGATACTGAAGAACCCTTGTAGTTTAAATAAGTAGACCCTGAGTTGGCTGGAGATTTTCAGGCCACATGCTTCCCATGTATGGCTCCTACGGTGTGTGGGAAAGTTCCACCTCTGATACCACTCTTCTGCAAGTTTCCTCCAGCCTTCTTCAGTGGTGGGGCACTGGAGGAGCTCCTCCACGTTATTCTTCGATGATGGCCTGCAACATTCTCTGACCACTTTGCTGATGCTGTTGTGTGGCACCCTCCATGGCATACTGCATGTTTCTGTATGTGGTTTCAGAGGCCAGGTGGCGCAGAGTCAGTGCCACCTTCAGTCCAGGGTCCAGGTTGGCACGGAAGTTGGTGCTAGGCTTGGTCAGCCTGGGTCTCAGATGCTCTACAACTTCGTCAAACATGGCTGGTGGCATCCTCATGCAAAGTGATGAAATGCACGAGGGTCTTCATTCCTCAGCTCCTCCATCAACTGGTCATACAGTCCAAAGTCCATTCTTCTCACGATCCATCCTCGGACCCACACAGCTCTTGGACGTCTCCTTCTTCTCCTTCTGTATAAAAAGGTGAAACAGTCTGAACAGGTTTTGGTTCTGTGATGAATGATCGCAGCTACCATACGGACTGTGTCATGATCCATGGTGGAGAACAATTGATTGATGTGGAAGACCAAGACCAAGGGTGAAGAGGTCTGTACACCACGGCTGCTGGACTCATACTGAGATCCAGATGATTTCTCCCCCTTTTTATAGGAAATATCGGTAGTCCGCTAGGTGTCCTTCTACATACTCTCGACATACTGCAGACATCCTAAATATCCGAGATACATCCCAGATACAAACGTTTTGTCCATTTTAATCCTTTATATACGAGATGCATAGGCTTACATCATTTCTATTTCCGTGCTACTAATGCTGTGCAGACGTTCCGTGTACTTTTGTTTCCTCCCTCTTTCCATTTTCAGCTGCAGCGGATGTGAGTTGAGAGGATGGCCAGAGGATCAGAAGGATACAGCGGACGTTTAACAGATGATAACGGACATAGAACGTTTGTTGCCCGTATATGTCGCGGATGTACATCATATGGGGCGGAAAGTTCATCCGCTCACAAAGTTTTGTGCAGCTCAAACTTCTTGCATGGATGAAATCTCAGTGGACGGATGCTCGACAGATAGAGCGTATGAAACACGTATTTGCAGTGAGTACACAACGGATGCATAGCGATTTCCAATGGATGGCAAGCTTTTTTTAACGTTTTACATCCTCTTTGCATCCGTTAGTGCAGTGGGACAGCGGCTTAAAGAAGAATTTCTTGACAGGGATGAAGACAGAGTTAAAAATACAGGTGTCATAGCAGAAGAATCCTATTTAATACATAACAAAGTTGCCCAGGCATTCTTCATTAAGCCCTCCATCTTTGGCCTGCAGAGATCCTGTTATGACTATTAGATATTAGCAAAGCAGTATTGTATTTTTGTGTTTTCTTTTCGAAACCATTAACTGATTCTAAGGCTTAGAGCTGGATGGAAATGCACCATCAAAGTCCTGTCTTTTTTTTTTTTTTTAAAACANCTGTCTTTTTTTTTTTTTTTAAACACACTGTGCATTGCAACACACATAAAAAGATGCAGGGCTTCCATGATGCAGTTGTGGCCCCCATCTTCTTCTTGTTCTTTTATCCCTCTCTCTCTCTCTCTCTCTGGAAACCTCCTTCAATAAAGCTTTTGTTTTTCTACTGAGTAAGTAATTACATTTTGACCTTCCCTTGCAAATTACAAGGGAAGGCAGGGATTCAATTTGCTCATCAGAATTCACTGACTCTTGTGAGTTGGTGAGCAAAAAATAGAGAAAAACTGAATTGCTTTTTTATATGCAAAATAAGATTTATCTTGGAGAATACTAGGCATAAAATCAATAAAAGCAAAATCAATAATGCAGGGAAGAGCACTGCTTGGTGACTGGCAGATGCACTTAGCATCGGAGAAAGTCATACCATGGGAGGCAGGCCAATGATGCCAGGTGGGTTGGATTGTCCCATAACTATGGGAATGGGATACACATGGGCAGGTAATTAATTTTCTTTGATAGGGAAAATTTGATATTAAAAAAAACAACAATCCAAAATCTATTTTTGGTTTGACAAGACAGCTTTTATATATGTCTTATCTCAAATTGATAAGAAAGCCTCTCATCAAGGAACTAACCAAGGAGTGAAGCAACCTAATACTAAGGAGAAATTTCCTGATAGTGAGAACAATTAATGAGTGGAACAACTTGTCTCCAGAAGCTGTGGGTGCTCCAACATAGGAGGTTTTTAAGAAGACATTGGACAGAGATTTGTCTAAAATGGTATAAGGTTTCCTGACTGAGCAGGGGTTGGACTAGAAGACCTCCAAAGTCCTTTTCAATTCTGTTACATTCTGTTATCAATTTTTGGCAGTGCTAGGGGTACTACCGAGTGGCCTGCTAACAGGCCCACCCTGGTCTAATGAATGGAAAGGGGAGTTTTGTCTACCTTCCCAATATGTACTAAAGGATGGACTCTGGTTCACTGAAAGCAGAGTGACCTGTAACTAGGCGGCTGTAAGAAGGAATTGCAAAAGTTCTCCCCTGCCAAGGATTGTAAAGAAGCTTGGAGCCCTCCCAAGTCTTTGTCCGTCACCAGCCTCTTCCTGCTCTTCCATACCGTCTTGTCAGCCTGGTGGAGAGGCGGGTGCAACCCACGCAGAAGCTGTTCTGAGCAGAGCCAATGCAGATGGGCTGTGAGCTCTGTCTCGGCTCTAGGCCCAAGAATTCTTTCCCTTAGCAACCAAGGAACATGGTCCTTCTTCCCAATCCTGCTTTGCTTGACCAGCTCTTCCCTCATCCCAAATTCTCCCTGCCCTTCTTCTAAATCTTCAATCTTACGTACATCTTTTGCCTTTCTCTGCCTTGCAGGACTGTTGCAATGAGGGAGGAGCTCTTGGGAATGTCCTTGCACGAAGGAAATTTTCTGCATCCTTTTGAAACTTCCCAAATGCTTAGGACACCAAATGGACAGGATGGCCCATGTTCATTTTCTCAACCTGAAATTCATTGCATCCCATTTCTGCCAATATTTTTATCCTTTTCCTTTGGGCTACCCCCCCTCCCAAATCATACACATTTCCACGTGCATTTCTCTCACTGTATTTTTACACACCACCTACCAATTTTTTTGGTATTATCATATACTATTTGATTGAATACAAATGCATTTTAATGCCACGTTTGCAAATATATGCATTGTTTTCCTAATAGGCACATTCTGTATGTCTCAAAAAAGCAAGAACACCCTTGCAGAATTCAGAGAGGTGTGAATATCAAAGAACAACTGTATTTTTGTCTCACTCAGGAAGTGCTAATTTGATAAGTTTAGTAAAAATCCATCTCCGTTTTTACTTCTGGCCTCTATTTCTACCATACTCTGTTCCTTTCATTGCATACTGAATTACTTATTAAACTGGTGAAACTAGTTCTGGTGTGTCTAATAGTACAGAAAAAGAAATTGGACATAGGATTTGTGGATTTATAAAACACTCCACTTTGTCTTCCGGGATTTTTAACTCTGAACCTTTTCCCTATCAGAGTGCATTTTTAGCGGAAATTTCCAGGTTCAAGTAGCAGGTATAAGTATACTTGCCATCAATACAAGTATTCCTTGACCTAACAACCACAATTGAGCCCAACGTTTATGTTGCTAAGTGAAACAGTTGTTAAGTGAATTTTGCTCCATTTTACGATGTTTCTTGCCACACTTGTTAAGTGAATCACAACAGTTGTTAAATGAATAACACGATTGTTAAGTAAATCTGGCTTCCCCATTGACTTTGCTTGTCAGAAGGTCACAAAAGGGGATCACATGACCCTAGGATACTGCAACTCATAAATATGAGATTTCTAAAAATCTGAAATTTGATTTCACACAATCACTGGGATGCTGCAACAGTCATAAGTGTAAAAACAACCAGAAGTCACATTTTTCAATACTGTTGTAACTTTGGTCACTAAATGAACTGTTGTAAATCGAGGACTAGCTGTATAAAAAAATGGGGACTTTTACAGAGATTGAACTGCAAATCCCAGAATTCCAAGCTGTGATGGCCAATTGAGATGCTTCTTGTTTCTAAGATCTGACATCACTCTTCTACTCCACCTCCTAGAAAAGAATCTATTCACGGATTGGCTGAATTGACTTCACTGGGAGAAATACCAGTGGCACTGTAGTTTTCTTCCACAGATAACAGAACCACCCATTTTATGAATTTATCTCCCATACTTTTAACGAAAGTCAAACACACAAAACATAACCCATGTCAGTATATTAAAATGCTACCGCTCTATTTGGCTAAAAATTAGAGAAGCTTACCTAAACAAGTTATCCCTTAGATCGAAAAAAATTACTACTTGAATATTTTGCTATGGAATTTCAAAATTTTTTTAATGATATTTTGAAAACAAACAATACAAAAGAAATAGGGACCTTTTTGTAATGAATTTTGAAGAATATGGGTGGGCTTTGCCATACTTAATTTCTGTCGTAGTCAAGAAAGTTATTTGACATGGATACAAAATACTGGATATTATTTTATTCAACACTTCTTATTGATTTTGTTGACACGTGAGTTTATATTAATACATATTGATTAATATTATAGAGATATGCTAGATTTTATAATAATAAATTTTATATTCCTGTTTTAATGTTTATCTATATACTATGAACTTGGGCGGGATAATTTTAGAGGGCCTGTTGAAGAACTTATATATTACATAAGATTACTGTCATTATTTTCAGTGGTAGGATTCAAATTTTTTTACTATCAGTTCTGTGGGCATGGCTTGGTAGGCATGGCAGGGGAAGGATACTATAAAATCTCCATTCCCTTCCCATCCCCACTAACCTGCTTTCCAGCTCCATTCTCCTCTGCAGGGCAACGAAAGAAGAGCCAGACGATCAGCTGGAACTCAATGAGAGGCAGGGAATAGATGAGGGCGGTGCCAGTCAGAGGTGGTATTCCAAACTACTCAAAATTTCCGCTACCGGTTCTCCGAACTACTCAAAATTTCTGCTACCGGTTCTCCAGAACTGGTCAGAACCTGCTGAATACCACCTTTGATTATTTTCCTATAATATCTGAAGATTTTCATTTTTTGTGAATGGTTGCTATCCCCTCTCTTCCTCCCAGGACAAGTTGCCAGCAAATTGTCACTGTTACTGTCCCCTTTAATCAATTTGTCTTAGGTAGAAAGGACCTAACCTTGAACAAATTGTAACAAAGGCAAAATTTCCATTAAAATTCTTCGGAAGGAGCCCTGTTCAAAAAGTCTATCTCTTGCTGGAATAATGACGAAAATACTACTTTCATGCTGACACGGCTAACAAAAACGTAAGGCTGTCTCAGTCATGAAATAGAAGTGAGAGAAAGGCAAAGGCATGAGGAAGAAGAAAAATATATATATACCATGATTAGATGTACTGTAATTGGGGAAAAACAGGAACATATTATTTTCTCCCTTATACTGATGCCAACCAAGGACTGTGTGCTGTATAGGTAATCCTCAACTTATGAACATTTAACAACCATTTAAAGATATGATGGTACTGAAAAAAATGGCTTATAACCAGTTCTCACACTTAGGTCTATCATAAGTCCCGTCCCACCAGGTCATGTGATCAAAATTCAAGTAGAGAGAGGGCCTTGTCTCCCCAACCTTGTCATGTCTGCATTTATGGACAGGAATGGTGCACTGGGACCAGGAATGATCCAGGTTGGTTGCGGTAGACTCTGACAGAACCTTACAATGCTGATCTCTGGCACTGTGTCCAAATGAACTTTTAAACTAGCCATATTTCAATATTCCAATATTTTCCTCCAAGCAAGTAATTCTGTCCTGAGGAAGATTTTCCTCTGCCGGTTGGGCTTTATTCCCTGTCCTTTGCAAGGGAGCATACTGTCTATCTCTGGATTTTGCACAACTCTGGATATGATCCCTTGCGCTGACGTCAGCTCTTAGTGGTGGAGCCGGCTGGCAGCTTAGGAAGAATGGTTTTAAATATCCCTGGCTATGCTGTCCTCTGCCAGCAGCTTTGCTGTGACCTTGAATAGTACCATAAGCTTCTCAGACTCCAGGATCTTGCTTCTCTTCCGCCTTATAACATCTATTCTAGGTACCAGATGCTAACCACGGGAGAGAACAGAAACAATCACAGAGACTGAGTATTTCAATAATGAGGCAAAAAGATCCAGCACAGGCTGGCAAAACGTAATTTTCAGGGTGGTTTCCTCAAAACTAAATCTTATTAATTTGGATGGATTGTCCTTCAGAATAAGAGTTCATACAGCTTCAGCCAAAATAACTTTGATGTTGCACCAGGCTGGGGAAAACACATCCCTGTTTGACCATATAACTTTATGGGCATCTTTATGTCTTCATATCTAAGAATCAAAAGGCTGGCAAAGAATTTCAACTCGAATGTTTGTTCAACACAAACATTTCACACTGGAAAGATGGGATATTAGTCTGTGGTTTTGAAGTATAAGACAATGCTATAAGGTGGCATGATACTCCAAAATGCTAATATGTTTCTTGTAGATCTAGAGAGGGTTTGGATGCAAGTATTTCCTGTGTTCCTATGTCTAAAACTTAACTTAGTATGCCCAATCAACTTCAGTTCTCAACTTTCAAACACAGTTGGAACCAGAATTTCTATTGCTAAGCAAGGCAGTTATTGTCATATACCTGATGTTATGATTTTTTTGCCATTGTTATTAAGCAAATCAGTGCAATTGTTAATTGAATTATGTGGCTGGCTTCCCCTATTGACTTTCCCTGTCAGAAGTTAACTGATTAGATCGCAAATGGCGATCACATGATCCCACCACACGAAGCTGCAACCATCATAAATATATATCAGTTGTCAAGCATCCAAATTTTGATTGCGTAACTGTGGATGCTGTGCCAGTCATAAATCTGAGGCTGGTTGTAAGTCTCTTTTTTACAATGCTGTTGTAATTTTGAATAATTTTGAATACTAAATGAATGCTTGCAATTGGAGGGCTGCCTGTAAATTGTTACATTATAGTTATCTTTTTAAAAATTCTGTGCACTTTTGAGATGCATCTTTCTCATTGCTCAAAATCTATTCCCTTCCCCAATAATTACAGCCTTCCCATTCCCCTTTTTAAAGAAAATTGACACAATAGCTGTTCTTTTCTTTTTATGTACACTGAGAGTATGTGCACCAAGACAAATTCCTTGTGTGTCTAATCACACTTTACCAATAAAGAATTCAATCATTCATTCTTCAGGATGTCATTTGTGTTGGTCAATACAGTGCATATCCCTCTTAATGTGATGTGGACAATGTTATTTGGTTTCAAAGTGGACTAAAGATTATAGTAACTGATTACCTAGAATAATGTGAGCATGCTTGGAGTAATAGGACTCTATACAAAGAGCAAAATGGACCAGTACTTTCCTTGCCATTAACACAGAATGCTGAATATGATATGGATGTGACTAATGCTGGTAACTTGGTCTACATCTTCTCTTATTAAAAAAATATTGCAGGTATCCTTTGACTTACTACCATTTATTTAGTGACCATTTGAAACTACACTGAACTACCATTTGACACTGAAAAAAGTAATTGATTACCATTTTTCACTCAACCATTGCAGCATCCCTATGGCTACGTGAACAAAATTGGGCCAGTTGGGAGGGGCATGTATTTATGACCATTGCTGTTTCCCAACATCATGTGATCACCTTTTGCAAACTTCTTACAAGCAAAGTCAATGAGGAAGCCAGATTCACTTAACAATCATGTTATTAATTTAACAACTGCAGCAAGTCAATTAACAACTGGGCAAGAAAGGTGATAAAATGGGACAAAAATCACTTAACAACTGTCTTGTTTAGTAAAATAAATTTTGGGCTCAAGTCAAGGACTACCTGTATTTGAAAACTTCTCAAGTTATGAATTGATATTACCTAGGTTATTATGGATGCATATGAAAATTAGCAGGTGGGTGGGATTTAAATTTCTTAACAGCGGTTCTGTGGGTATGGCCTAATTTGTGGGTGTGGCTTGGTAGTCATGTGACTGGCTGGGCATGGCTTGTCTGTAAATATTGTAAATATTTATGTAAATATTTTTTTTTATAAAAAGAGAGCAACTTTTACCCAAAATCAGGCAAAGCAGGCAGATAGATTGAGTTGCTCACAGAATCACAGATTCACTCACAGATCTACCTTTCTGCAATCTGCTGCCTGAGTCTGCACTGAAAAGTAGAAGCTTCAGTCCAAAAGAAGGTTCAGCTCTGCTCTCAGGTCACTTCTCCACCGCCCCCAACTCCCTGAATAAATGGGAATCCATAGATTTGGGACAGTTGCATGTTAGAGGTATTCCTTAATTTATGACAACAAATGAGCCCAACATTTCTGTTGCTAAGTGAGAGTTTTGCAAATTCATTTTGAATTTTGAAAATTAGTATGGTAATAACTGGAGATCTGTCTATATTCACTAGGAATCACCAACTTGATGGCCCACAAGCAATAAATTTTGGGGCTTTCTCAGCCTACATACAAACTTTTGGGGCTCAGCTTTCATGTTCTTTGATATTTGTTCTTATAAATTTATGTCTCTGGATACCTAAATATTATCCCGACTATAAAGAAATTATCTTACTTTTGGCTGGATTTGTTTGACCTCCTAACTAATAGGCACTATGCTTCCTATGTTTGTCATTTGTTTCTAAATATGCAAGTGAACTTGAGTTGGAAATTCTAACTATCTGTCACCAATGCATAACCAAAGCATGCTATATTTCTCCAATTGCTCTGTAAATTCTATAACTGATCATAAGATTTTTTTAACCAGCATTTAAACTTTCTAAAACACCATTACTGGGACTGAAATTTAAAACTGAAGGGGCCTGAGGGCTAAAATGTTTAGGGGACTGGAGGCTAAAACCTGTTATGGTGCTATTCTACCAGTTTGGCCCAGTCCTGGCATACTAGTAGCGCCGAAGATCAGCAGAGACCAAACCAGTTCTCTCTGATGAGCTGCTGTTCCACCTGGACTCCCACACTGACCTTTATTCCCTGCTTTTGAAGTGCAGCTGTTTTGCAGGGCATGTCAGCAGTTGAAGCTACAGGGATTGCAGGAGGTGAGGACAGCCTCTGTGCATATGCAAAGTGGGTGTTTGGCATGCGCATGTACACAAAGTGTGTGCGCATGCGCAAAGCACACCCATTAAGCCACACCCACCGAACCGGTGATAAACCACTTTGGAACCCACCACTGGTTAAAACAGTTGCTGGAATTGGGTATGTCTAGTTTAATGAGACATAAGTGACATGATAGCCGTGTTCCAATATCTCAGGGGCTGCCACAAAGAAGAGGGAGTCAATCTATTCCCCAAAGCACCTGAAGGCAGGACAAGAAGTAATGGGTGGAAACTAATCAAGGAGAGGAGCACTCTAGAAGTAAGAAATTTCCTGATAGAACAATTAATCAGGCTTGACAACAGAAGTTGTGGGTACTCCAACACTGGAGATTTCAAATAAGAGATTGGACAATCATTTATCTGAAATGGTATAGGGTCTCTTGCCTGATCAGGGGGTTGGACTAGAAGACCTCCAAGGTCCCTTCCAACTCTGTTATTCTGTTATACCATTTCCATGCCACTTCCTTCCATTTCTGTTTATTAGTTGTTAATTTCACCAATCCCCCCATTTTTAAATCTCCCTGATCTGGGATAACTAGAGAGGCTTACATATACATCTGTATTTTATTTTGAAAAAAAAACTTGAATATTATTTTACCCCGTGGCATTTGCTGTAGCTTCAGCTTTCCAAGTCCCAACTGCTCCTCTCTGTGATTACCTATATAGCCTGATAAACTAGCATAGGGTCTGTGGGGCCAGGGTTCTGGGAATCATTCCCCACTTTTGCCTGCTTCTTCCATATTGTTATTGTTATTCATTATATTTCTGATGTCAACTTTGAACCGAACCTGACAGCAGTCATTTTTCTGTTCCTCAGTTGCCACTCAGAGTGGGAAGGGCAGGGGAAGGAGGTTGGAATGCCTTACTAGACACAACAGAGAGCTTTCTCATGGGAAACAAGGTCATCTCTACTGGCAATGGATAAGATTGTGGGAGGAGTGCCTGGAGAGCCTGCCAATTAACTCAACTGGCCAACATGACTTTTGTGGAATTGAGTTATTTCTTATTTAAATGTTCTGAAACCATGGGAAAGACTAAGAGTTGGTTTTCCTTTGAAGATCTGCCAATATGATATACTCAGTAAAGAGGACCTTTGGAAGGACCTCAGTCTCAGAGTTCTGATTTGCTTGGGTTCATTCTGAACTTTTGGAAGATTGAATAAACATTTTGGGGATGGATGAATTAAAGGGTTTTTTTTTTCTTTTGCAAACTGGCCAAAGGTAACAATTTGGGGCATGTGGTTGTTTTATCAATGCTATTTTCATCCTCCCTCCTTTTCTTTCGCAGCGCTAATGGAACAGGTGCCAAAAATGGCACTTTGTCAGATTTCACACCTAAAACTTCTAAAATAGAATGGAGAAACAAAGACGGATGCAAATTAAATAAGGCAAATCTTTCTTCCATTTTTTTTCTTTCTTACAGCTGAGTACCTTCTGCTGTATCCTGTTTTTTTAAAGATGGTACTCTCAAAGATTAAAATGTGAGGCAATTCTGATCCTAGCAGACTATGAGTGTGCAGGTAGCTCGAGTTAGGTGTACAAGATTGTGGGTGGGAACATATGGATGTAGTGTTAAACCTCAGTATGTCACCATTGTAGCCAAGGCCTCCATCACCCCCATTTCCACCCTGCTCTCGTACATCTTGTCTATCAAATATGCAACAAAAAAGCTGAGAATAATGCAGGATGCATAATGCATGCATACAATCATGTTTAGCTCCCCTTCTTTTCAGAAGCACTTTGAACTAGAAATAGAATAGAATAGAGCTGGAAGGGACATTGGAGGCCTTCTAGTCCAGCCCTTCTAGTCAAGCAGGAGACCCTATCCCATTTCAAACAAGTGGCTGTCCAATCTCTTCTTAAAAACCTTCAATAATGAAGCACCAAGAAGTTCTGATAGCAACTGTTCCAGTGGTTCATTGTTCTCACTGTTAGAAAGTTTTTCCTCAGTTCCAGATTTCTTCTCTCATTGATTGGTTTCCATCCATTGCTTCTTGTCCTGCCTACAGATGCTTTGATAAATAAGTTGACCCCTTCTTTGTAGCAGCCCTTCAAATATTGGAATATTGCTATTGTATCATCTCTAGTTCTTTTCTCTAGACTAGCTAAACCCAAATCCTGCAACCATTCTTCATATGTTTTAATCTCCAAGCCTTTGATCATCTTAGTTGCTCTTTTCTAATCTTTTTCCAAAGTCGCAACGTTCTTTTTGTCGTGTGGTTGCAGTATTCCAGGTAGGGTCTTACTAAGATTTTATAAAGTGGTACTAATACATCATGTGATTTTGATTTTGTGCCTCTGTTTATACAACCTAGGATTGTGTTAGCTTTCTGGCTGCTGCCACACACTGCTAGCTTATATTCAAGTGATCATCCACTAGGATTCCAAGATCCCTCTCACACTGTTTTTGAGCCAGGTCTTGCCTAATCTGTATGTATACCTTTTGTTTTTCCTGCCTAAATGTAAAACTTTTCTGCACATTTTACTAAAAAGCTATCACTGGCAGACATTCTAGGTGTGCTTGCATTCATATGCACAACTTGAGATTTTGGGTAAACTTTATCATCTGCATTTTGTTAAGTGTGACACAAAAAATGAAGGTAACAAGTGAGCATGGAGAATCAAAAAGTTGAGATGCGCCCAGAAAACACCAACCAGCTTTGATGAGGAAGCCTTTCAGAAATAGAGGAATGCAATCATTCCAGAATCCTGGAAATGGTTCATGAAACTCCTTTCTCCTCCCCTATTAAGGTTGCTCTTTTATGTTGCTTCTCTTTGGGTTCTTAAGAGTGAAAAAACTGAGCCATCTTGTCTTTGGCCCTTCATAGATTACAAGGGTTCAAAGAGTACTGGATTTTCTCAGATCTTTCAGATCAAAGCATAGCATTGACACCAGAAATTCACCATGCAACTGAAAGTTAATGTTTAATTTTATTTCAACTTTCTGGAATTTTTGTTTGCAATGTAAAATAGTGAAAAAAAAAACATATTCTGTCATGTAGTGTGAAATATATCATGCTAATGTCTATGAAGAGTCTCAGTCATCCAGGTTATGGTTGTCCCAAAGGTTCTTTTTTCAAAAGGCAACTGGACTTCCCACCCCCCTGAAGATGTTTCTCTTCTCATCCAAGAACCTTCTCCAGTTCTGATGACAGAACTGATGAAGCTTCTGAGATGACAAGTGAAATGTGTTCAAGAAAGTCCAGTTGCCTTTTCAAAAAGAACCTTTGGGATACGATTCTAATTATCTTAAAGTTTTTGTTCAATTGCCTTCCATTGGACCTGTATGATTTAAAACTTCCTGTGTCTGCTCCTTAATTTCCTGCCACAGACACACTTGATCTGTTATTTATTCTAAGCAAAAGCAAGATTAAAGCTCTCCCCTCCATACTAAAGCTCTTATAATTATTTTAGGTGAAAAGATAAAGTCTCCCTCAAATCAAGCTAAATTCCTGGTGACTAATGAATGAATCCACGCATTCATTATCTTGAAAACCTGGAAGTTCCTTGGTATCATCTTCAGTGTAAGGTTTTTTTTCCTTCCCAATTGTAGGATTTCCTAGTGAGTTCCCATTCAAATTTTAATGTATTTAATTTTTTGATGAGTCAGTTTGAAAAACCTACCATGGTACAAGTTGCTGAGAATACAGCTAGACCTTGACCTCACCCACAGTTGAGCCAAAAATTTCTGTTGCTAAGTCAAACATTTGTTAAGTGGGTTTTGCAGCATTTTACGACCTTTCTTGCCTCAGTTGTTAAGTGAATCACTGAAGTCATTAAATTAGTAACACGATTGTTAAGGGGATCTGGTTTCCCCATTGAGTTTGTTTGTCAGAAGATCACAAAAGGGGATCCCATGACTCTGGGATGTTACAACGGTCATAAATGTGAACCAGCTGCCAAGTGTCCGAATTTTGATCACACGATCAAGGGGATGCTCCAAAGGTCGTACCTCTGAAAAATGGTCATCAGTCACTTTTTTCAGTGCTGGTGTAACTTTGAATGGTCACTAAATGAACTGTTATAAGTTGAGGACTAACTGTAGACATAGAGGCAATACTTCAACAAGTTATCTTTCTGGCTGGTAGTTTTTTGACAAAAGGTGTAGGATGCTCTCTGGGGTGTCTTCTGCCACCTATTACTTGGACCCTTGTTCCCCATTGCTTCTTTGTGTTGTTGTAAGGGAGGAATGTCTGGGAGACCATACATGCCTTCAGGGGTGGGATTCTACCAGTTAGCACCTATTCGCTAGAGCCGGTTGTTAACATTCTAAGTAGTTCAGAGACCTGGTTGTTAGAAGAAATTACTGGCCTAATCCTGTAAGGAAGGCAGGAAGGAAACATTCTGGTGTTGCTTACAGAAACTGCCTCTCTGTTAACCCTTATTACATTCTTGGCAGGACTAGACTTCCTGTCTCAGGAACTTCTCTGGAGTTTTCTTTCCCTCTTTTTCTGGTACTTTGCTTGTGTGGAGTGAGCATTCACACTTACAATGGCACTGAAAAAAGTGACTTATGACCATTTTTCACATTTACAACTGTTGAAGCATCCCCACAGTCATGAGAGGTCAGGCGAGGAGATGTGTGCCTCGATGTGAGTGATATTGAGTTGGCCACACCCAGCCAATAACATGACCACCAAGCCACTCCCACAAACTAAGCCACACCCACAGAACCAGTTGTTAAAATATTTGAATCCTACCCCTGCATGCCTTGTGGGAGTCAGTGTTGCTGCCAGGAGTAGGCCTAAGCTGAGCAAGTATTTGTGCTTGGTCATTCTCACTTTTTGTCCTTTTCCATTCACTCTCTAGGTTTTATTTTTGCTGTTTCATATCCTGGATATCTTCCAAAAACCAAGGAGCCACTCAGGATTGGGCAGTAGAGAGCAGGGGTGGGATGCTACCAGTTCTGCCCGGCTTTATAGAACCAGCTCTGAAGAACAACAGACACCAAACCGGTTCTGTGTTTGATGCTGTTTGCCCCCCCCACCCCACCTGCCTGGGCTCTTACCTGTCCTTTATTTCCTGTTTTTTCAACCACAGCTGCGATTGAAAAAGCAGGAAAAAAGTGGCTTTTCAAATGCTGTGCATCTGCATGCAGAGCTTTTCAGCTGTTCGGGCAGCACACCTTTAGGTTTTTTACATGCACGTGCAACGCATGTCAGGTGCATGTGCATGCAAGGTGCGCATGTGCACATAAAACATAGTCATCAAACCAGTAGTAACCCTAGTTGAATCCCACCCCTGGTAGAGAGTGTTTGATTATATCAAGGGCTCAAGATTACTTTTGTTGCCAGCATCAATGCAGGGCCTATATTGACTTGTCCATCGGAAAGGCTGAGGAATTCTGGGAGTTGAAATCCCCACAGCTTTAAGGCCCGGTCCCACTACACTTACGGATGCAAAGAGGATGTAAAATGTTAAAAAAAGCTTGCCATCTGTTGGATACCTCGCACTGCCTACGACTTGTTCATCGCTGCTTAAACTCGTCACTCATGTATCTGTCCACTGACATTTCATCCGCGCAAGAAGTTTTGAGCTGCACAAAACTTTGTGAACGGATGAACTTTCCACCGCGCGTACGATGTACATCCACGACATATGCAGGCAGCAAATGTTCTGTGTCCATTATCATCTGTTAAACGTCCGCTGTATCCTCTCTGCATCCTCTTGGCCAGTCCCTCAACTCACATCCGCTGCAGCTGAAAACGGAAAGAGGGAGGAAACAAAGGGTACACGGAATGTCTACACAGCGTTATAGCATGGAAACAGAAAGGATGTAAGCATATGCATCTAGTATATAAAGTATTAAATGGACAACTCAGTCTCTGACACTATTCTCAGTCACTTGAGTCATGTCCATGGTCTCAGCTGTTAAGCGGGCAGGAACTGTGGAGGTGGCTGTGGCTGTGGTCGTGGTCTGAGGCACCATTGGGAGGTGCTTGGTCTCGAGGTTACAACAGGTGGTGGTGTGTTCAGGAAGATATCCGACAGCTGACTCAGTCCTGTGAGGTTGAGAGGCCCTTCCTCAAAGACTTGAGATGTCAGGCCCAATACTGATGACAGATTGTCCATCGACGACTTGACTGTGGGGTGGAGGAAGGATTGGGAGGAGTGTAGTGGGGCTGCAGCTGGGTGAGGAGTGGCGTCTTTGGCATGCGATGAAACCTGGGTCTGGACTGGGAAGGTCTGCTTCTGCTGTTGGAAGTCCTGGTAGTCATAGCCTTGGTAGGTGAGGGGCTATTGAAAGCCGTGGAAGGGCTGTGACATCACCTGGGGTGGAGGAGCAGATCTGGACTGGGTAGGGCAGAGTTTCAGCTGGGCCTTGAGGGTTGGTGCAGAGAGTGCTATTATCTTCTCCATCACCTGGTACTGGGCCTCGGGGCAGGTCCTTCAGGGTCTGGCTCACATAGGTGATGAAGGTGTTCCAGTCTGAGGATGCTCTGTCCAAGTGGACCAGCTGAGAAGGAAGTTCTGTGCTGGTCTTCATTGTGTCCCTGATTCTCCAACAGCACACTGTGGTCCTGCCCCTCCAGTCTGCCTCTCTGCCTGCATCCTCTGAGCTGGGGTGGGGTGGGGGTGGGTTGGCCTTGGTGGCTGCTGCTTCTTGCCTTCATTTGTGACTGCAGGCGGTCATCTCTCCACAGGATCCTCCAAGTCCGCCTGGCATGGGGAGTGCGCTTTCTAGGGGGTCTCTGCTGTGGGGCCGCTGAAGACACCTGCCTGGACAGGCTCGCTGGCTCCTGGCTGGAAGAGGCTGGCTGTCTGTGGGCTGTCTGAGGAAGAGGGGTGTCAGAGGGGCTGCTCCTCAGTGGCGGATCTCACCCTCCAGAACTGCACTTGGCCATGACGTAGTATTCGACATCTACCGAGAACCGGACTCGACTACCAGCATATGGCATCATGAGCCAGAGCCTTGACTGGACCGACTCATCGACCCCACTGGCTGATTGCGTTCTGTCGAACGAGATACTAAGTACAAAGCTCTCATCAATCATCACACCACAACGAGTCATCGTGCTCCCTATGCTAGTCAGCCCTCTTCCGCATCCCATCTCAGCGAGAAGTAATGTTGCTAACAGCAGTGGTGAACCCCGACGATCTAGCTGTCGTGCCCTCTGTATTTCACAAGGCCTAACCTGCTATCGTTCTTCTATGTCCGTCCTCCGGATACAGTATGTGGCTTAACCCTTTACTCCCAGAGGTAACTCGTGAAGTCTCTACTCAGCAATTTCACAGCACGCTCAATGTCCGTCTAGATCGCGTCCTTATTGGCAAATGGTGTATTAGTTTCCGTCGCTCTCCCTTCTCTTGCCGCTTGCTCTCTTCCTCCCTATGGCAGCTATATCAGGGTCGCCCTCTCCACAGACATCCGACAGCAGGACGCGTTCATGAGCATACTTTGTTCAAGAAATAGACTTCTGCAAGGTGGCCTTGAGCACACCACACCGTGGCCTGCTGTCAGCAGCGAAGGAGCTCTGTGCAGAGAAGGGCTTGAGGGCCTTGGGGCTAGGGTCCACCGACAAGCCACATCGGAGCAGCAGCAGCTTTCAGAGTCAGCAGTGCCTAGGGGGTGTGGGATGCTGGTCTGACTTTCGTTTGACTCTTGCTGATAGGCGTTGAGAACGAATCAGGCAGGCAGGCTTCCTCTGCCTGACTGACGAAACACTGGTTTGTCCACGCAGATTAGTATGTGGCAGCACGGTCTTTCCCCTGTAATCGCTGGGACCGCATGCTGTGGCTGCATTTCTGTTTATTCTCCGGAGCTGACCTCCGCAATTCATTGACTGCCCTGCATGGCTCCATGTGATCGCTTTGCATGCCGATACTGTCTCATCCGCTGGCAAATCTCCCTTTGTTTCCTATATGATTCGTCTCATGTGTCGAGATCCTCTTCTATAATTTCCGCTATATGGGCATCTGCCGCTTCCCTATGCACGTCCGCTCGCAATTCTCCCCCGGAACCCCTTTATGAGGTGGTCATTCTGCTTCCATCCTTCATCCGCTAGCCTTCTGAATGAACCAATTCTGTTAACATTCCGGCTACATACTAACTGATCCGTCCGTTCTTTTAATGTTCTTTTTCACATTCTGTTTTATAAAATTGTTGGGCCTTGATATACTTTTTTGGAGCGGATACAGATGATGGAGTCCACCTGCCTGACGACGGATGGAGCCACCCCCGAAATTTTGCTTGTCCGCTGTGTCCTTTATGCATACATTTTGTGTCCGTCAGCCAGTGGTACTGGGCCTTTAAGTTGCTGAGGTTGGGAAACACTGCTCTGTAGGGATCGCTACATTTATGACCGCAGTTGAGCCCAGAATTAATGTTGTTGAATCAGAAATTTGTTAAGTGAGTTTTGTTCTATTTTACAACTTTTATTGCTTTACAGTTTGCTAAGTGAATCACTGCAGTTGTTAAATTAGTAATACAGTTGTTAAGTGAATCTGGCTTCCCCATTGACTGCTTGTCAGAAAGTTGCAAAATATGATCCCATGACCCCAGGACACAGCAACTGCTATAAATATGAACGCTTTGTCAAGAATTCAAATGTAAATCACATGGCTGTGGGGATGCTGCAATGGTCATGTGTGAAAAACGGCCATAAATCCCTTTTTTCAGTGCCGCTGTAACTTTGGCACTGAATGAACTGTTGTAAGTTAAGGACTACCTGTAGTTTATTTTGGCAAGTCAGTAAGTAACACTGGAGCCAACAGGCTGTGTTTATGACACACTCAACTACATATTAGCATACCGTGTTGTGTGGAATCTGTATGATTATGCTGTGATTCTGTGCTTCATTCAAGCCTTGAAAATTGGGTTAATTGGGAAAAAAACCCCATGGTTTAGTTAGCCAGTGCTAAACTGGTTGTGCAAAAGCAACCCCTGAATTCCAGTCAGAATGTGCTGCCTCAGAGCCTGAGGCTCATCTGCCTTGTCCTGCAGGCTTTTCTACCATGCTGAGTAACAGAGGTAGCCAGGAACTGCAGGATGCCTTTTAAACCTGCTCCAGGCCTAGTTGAATAATTCATCTCATTCTGGCACTAAATGCTTCCTTCTTCATCAATATTTCATGGAATTAAACATTGAGCATTTCCCCACTTTTTCTTTTTTCTTTTTAAATATATGATGTGCTTAATTCTCCTAAATTCTTTAAATATGGGTACATGTTTCTTGGAAGCTTGCGGTAAGTGAAATATGAAGAAATATAACTCCTCAAACTCTTTTTATAGATTGCCAAGGGCACCTCTTTAGCTATTATTGGAGATCCTTTATATATTATTTGGCGATTTGCTCTGATCTGTCCTACAAAAAGAGGAGGAGGAAGAAGAGGAGGAGGAGGAGGAGGAGGAGGAGGAGGAGGAGGAATACAAGAAGTTTACAATCTGGACATGGTTTGCAATGTACATTGTTTTGGTTTATTCACAATAAATTGGATTTGCACTTCACACTAAATCATTGTTGAAAGATTACTGTGATAGGGGTCACACGACATGCTGAAACCTACCCTAGCAATTTTGGATTCCCACAACCCTAACAGTTGTGGGAACCCAGCAATTGGTTGACTGACCCAGAGATGTCCAACCTCTGCAACTTTAAGACCTGTGGACTTCAAATCCCAGAATTCCCCAGCCAGTGATACTTTAAATCCAGAAGTTTTAAAGTTGCTGAGGTTAGATCCATTGGACTGACCAAATCAACTAGGTTGAATTGGCATTGACCTGATGCTTGCTCATAAGTGAAGCTCAGCTTGGTGACAGCAGCCTTCTCAGACCTTAAAGATGATCATAAGACATTTTTTGATTCCTTTCCTTTGGGAAGCCATGATTTGGGGTTTCAGAGGCAGATCTTCTTGGTGGCTGACTTATTTTGGTCAAATAGCTTTCTTCTCAAGCTTAGGATTCCCATCGTTCTTTTTGAAAAAAGGTAGAAACTGCAGAATCTTTAGACCTGAGAGATAGGAATTTTAGGTTAATCTAGTTGTTGTATTTTTATATATTAAGATTTTAATCTTATATTTGATGTGTTTATGATTTTATAGTGTTATTCCTGTGACAATGAGCTGCAGAGAGTCTACAACTAGAGAGCAATATATGTTCTATTTGTGAAATAAATGCTGTCTCTCCCAAGGAATAAATGTTTGGCTTCTAACTGGTTTCTTTCTAGTGAGTTTTGACCTTTTTTAATTTCCAAATGCTTTAAATTGAAACATGACTTGAATTTTTAATGGTATTCCCCCAATAATGTTGAACTGAATTGAATCAGCCTGAAACAATTCATTGCACGTTGAAGCCTCTCCAGTAATCAATCGCCTGTTATGTATGAGTGTGTGTGTGTGTGTGTGTGCGCGCGCGTTAGAGAGAGAGAGTATAATATAATTATATTTAAAAGCATATTAAGTAGAAGCAATTTGAGAAAAATACTTTTAGTGGGAATATGAATTCTTGAAAAATATGATAAAATTAAATTCTTCCCTGGATTTAAAGAGGATTAAGTGAAATTTGGGAGTATAAATCTAAACTGGTGTAAAGGAATTTCCTTATTCATAGCTTGCTTGGGCAATTCCCAGGACATCTGATTGTCCTTTGGGAAAACCAATTGGATTCTGAACTCTTTTTCTTGATAAAATATAACCATCAAAAATGAATAATTATTACCATGTCTTCCCAAAAATAAAACCGGGTCTTATATTAATTTTTCTTCAAAAGACGCACTGGGGCTTATTTTCTGGTTAGGTCTTATTGTGGGGAAATGTGATACTAAATGTATCTGTCTGGCTGACAGTCTTATTTTTGGGACTTATTTTGGGGATAGGATTTATATTACGAGAATCCTGAAAAAGTTATGCTAGGGCTTATTTTCCAGTTGGGTCTTATTTTGGGGAAAACATTGTATTACAGAATAATTTACTATTTAGATAAAGTAAAGCAGCAAATGATTACATTTACTATAGTATTACTATCTCTTTAGATAATTTATAAGAGCTGTGGTGGCACAGTGGTAAGAATGCAATATTGCAAACTACTTTTGTTGACTACTGGTTTCCTACAATTTGGCAGTTCGAATTTCACCAGACTAGACTTCGGGATAGACTTCTCCACTTTTAGGAATTCGAATTCAGATATGTGTCCTGTTGCACACTTCTTAGAATTCTTCTCTCTGCTTGGATATAGCTATCTGGGAAGCTTGTCTGAAAACTCTTCTGGCGATTTTGGAAATGGATGATCACATGGACGATCATGGTGGTGCCTGGTACGAGAGGTTTTCATCGGGAGAAACGCTCAAAGAGAGCTGATTCTAGGGGGCATTCCTCCTTTTCTTTGACCATCGTTGCCATGAAGATGGCCTGTTCATTCACCTTCTTGTCTAGAGGTCAAATGTTGGCATCTTGGTCTGGATCTAGAAGCTCATGGCGTTCTGATTCCCTAGGTTTCAGAGTGTCTGTGTGCGACAAGAACTCAGGGCCTTTTATCCAGGTCAATTCTGCTAACTGGGATGCAGGAATCGACCTTGTAGCATGGTCTGCTGGGTTCTGGTCTGTTGGCACATACTCCACCCTGTTGCTCACATAGATATAGAAGCATCTGCTCTCACTGTGATTACAGCCCAGCACCACCTTGCTCTCTGTGTAGAAAGTGGTGGGTTCTAGCTTAAGGTCTATCATCTTCATTATCAGATCCGTTCGTTCCACATCCAGCACAGCCCTGCAGAGTTCCAGCCTTGGTACAGTATGACCTTGTTGTGGTACTAGTATTACCTTTTCCATGACAAAATTGACATAAATGTTGCTCTCCCCACCGTAGACCCTGAAGTAGGCCACGGCTGCTACTGCCTTTGTTGATGCATCTGAAAAAACATGCAATTTCTTCTGTGCTGTGGCAGTTAAGATAGGAACATACATGCGCTGCAAATGAATATCTTGGAGACAACATTGAGAGTTGCACCACGTCTCCCATTCTTGCTTCTGTTCTGGCGGAAGCGGCTCATCCTAGTCTTTGGTGTTTTTGGACAGCGTGCGCAGACGGAGTATACCTTGGATTGTTACAGATGCTACAAAACATAGAGGATCAAACAGGCTGTTCACTGTCGACAGTACTCCTCTCCTTGTGAAGTCAGTTTTCTGGGTTGGGGCTCTGAAGCTGAGGATGTCTTTTTTCAAGTCCCAACATAGGCCGAGACTGCGTTGGATAAGAGGGGGTCTCACTGCTGAAATCAAGGTCTTGTAGTCCCTTGGCATGGTCCTTGGAATTGAAGGCCATCAGCACTTCCTCGCTGTTGGATGCTATTTTGTGCAGCCTAAGGTTGGCTATCACTAGCATCTGCTGTGTTTTCTTCAATAGGTCTATGGCCTCTGCTGGCATGGGTACAGATTTCAGGCTGTCATCCATGTAGAAGTCGTGTTCCACGAAGTGTGTGGCATCTGTACCATATTTGTCTCCACCCTTTCGAGCTGTGTGTTATAGACCACAGTTGGCAATTGCAGGAGAAGAGCCATTTCCAAAGACGTGCACTCGCATTCTGTATCTTTTGGTTGTATTGTTCATCACTGAACCACAGGAAACAGAGGTAGTTGCGGTGATCTTCCCTGATGAGAAAGGAATAGAACATCTGCTGGATGTTGGCCATGACTTCTATGGCTTCTTTTCTGAAGCAGATGAGTGCCCCAAGCAGACTGTTGGTAAGATCAGGCTCTGTAAGTAGAGTCTTGTTCAGAGAGTGGCTTTGGAACTGCACGCTGGCATCAAAGACTACATGTATTTGGTCTGTTTTTTGAGGATGATACACTCCAAAGAATGGCAGGTACCAACATTCTTCATCTTTCTCCAGGGATGGGACAAGCTCAGCGTGTCCATTCTGTACCATCTTGTCCATGAACTCCACCAAATGAGTTTTCATTTCCGGCTTCTAGTTCATGATTTGTCTCAGACTGAAGAGGCGAGAGAGCGCTTGTTCTTGGTTGTTTGACAGGCGCTGCCTGGGTATGCAAAAGGGTAGTGGAGCGACCCAGCTTCCCATGGCATCCTGTTGAAACTCCTTATTCATGAGCCATAGAAATCCTTTGTCCTCTATCAACAAGGCCAAGTCATTGTCTTCTTTGCTAGTCTGGAACAGTGCCTCTCCTAAAACAGGTTTGACTGTCAAAGGAGTGAAGTGTTCCTGGCACAGTGTCAGATGGGATTCTTTTCCGTTCTTGAAAATGGATGTTGTGAAGACATTTGCCTGGGTTGGGGCCTGCAGCCGATTGACACAGACTGTTCCTGAGATTCCCCATCCCAGTTCTGTCTTGAAGGCAAATGGGGAGCCTCTCGGGCTTCTGACTACTTCAATGCAAGCGAAAGCATCGAGGGCATCTACTCCCAACAAGAGCAAAATCTTGGCTTCAGGATCTAGAGCAGGAAGGTGATGAGCCATGTGCTTCAGGTAAGGTATGTTACTTGCTACCTCTGGTGTTGCAGTCTGGCTACGGTCAACTGGTAGCCCATCCCATTCTAACACGAGTGGCAGTGGGAACCGTGAACTCCCGTCTAGTGATTCTATATAGAGCCCAGTAGCTTACCTCCCCACTGTGCACTGTGGTACAGTGCACATTGATATCGTGAAGTGCACTTCTTCCTTTTGAACATCAAAGAGGTCAAAGAATGCAGACCTGGCCAACGAGCGGTTGCTCTGAGGTTCCAGTATTACATACATCTTCACTGCTTCTTCTGGGCATCCTTCGGGTAGACGTTGGCTAAACAGATCTGATGACATGATCGAGAGGATAGTGTATCACCACTTACTGCCATGCAGTTGACACTCGCCACCAGCTCCCTGTGTGCTTTGGTAGCACGCTGTGGCTCCTTGGTCGAGGGAGGGTTAGGAGTTGTCTGCTGTGGTGGCTCAGTCTGGATGCAGGGTGCCTGGGTGCTTGTTGCTTTTGCATAGGTAACACTTTCAAGTCTCTAATCTTTTAGCTGAATATAGAGACAAGCAGTTCAACACTACAAAGGCTTCCATGCAAAGTTCATTTATTGGATTTTATGAGACATCGTCAAATATAACCAATGGTGGGATTCAAAATTTTTTACTACCGGTTCTGTGGGCGTGGCTTGATGGGCATGGCAAGGAAAGGATACTGTAAAATCTCCAGCCAGGGGTGGTATTTGCCAGTTCTCTGAATTACTCAAAATTTCTGCCACCAGTTCTCCAGAACTGGTCAGAACCTGCTGAATACCACCTCTGAATATAACTCATAGTTATGTCGAGATTCATCTAACATCCAATCTTTGTCTCAATAGTTGCCTCAATAGCATTATATCAAGGGAAGACACCAACACGAGCTGGGTCGAGGTAAGAATGCCCCAAAATTCCCTTAGCCCAACCAGAGGTCAATTCAGTGACCAATCAGGATTACAGATGTGACCACATGACATGAACTACATCTCCCAAGAGACATTAACTACATTTCCTATGAAGCATTCCCTTAAGGGGACAGCTCTCATTCCCAAACTAACTATATACTGTCTAACCAGCACTGTCTAACTAGTCTGCGGGATGCTTAAATCTGGCCTGCGGGCCCAACCTGAAAATAGCAAAGGACCAGCTGTGATGCCTCTGGCAGCCAAAATGGGGTACAGGGGGTGCATGAGGCCGTCTTGTGCCCTGTTTTGGCTGACAGGGTGCTGCAGGAAGCATCCATCCCATCTCCCATCTCTCCCCACTAGCCAGCTCGCAGATGAGAACTACAATGATGATTCAGCCCCCAAAGAAATCCAGTTTGACACCCCTGTTCTATACCAACAGGGTTTGATTGTAAAAATCTGGATAACCATTGTATGGTAAACAAAGGTGGTTTTTGACTCTTTTTGCTGTCTCAGGTTACCCACTGCATATCCTGGCATCTGTGAACTCTTCGTATGTTTGTGCCCGATGATGTCTCTGAGTCTTTAACATTGTATAAAAAAATAGTTTAATAGAGCTAATTAGGCCCTAGAAAAGAAAGAGGTGAGGTTTTTAAGGACAAAAGACAAGGTATGTGTTGTTGTTGGTTGTGGCAGAAGCCACAAGGATAGCTTGTAGCTTATAGAGATATAGTAAATATCATTACATAAATTCTGTGTTGGTTTCTCATTTAACTTTTTTTTTAATGTTGCTTGCTATTTCTTACTCTTTTTCTGTACTATATAAAACGTAGCTTATTCCAAAAAGTAAAATAGTTAGCTGGATGGATTTTTTATATATCTGAGCAGCTAAGAACAATTTAAAGTTAATCACAAAATATTTTATTGACAGCCATCACAAAAACTAACCAATAACAATTAACATATTGTGGATTCTATTTGACCATCTGACTCCCATGACCTGGGCTAAAAGCCAGGTTTTTCAAGGCCTTCCAAAAGGCTGGCAGGATGAGAGCCAATCTTAATTTGGGCAAATCATGTTGCAACTGGCAGAGGCTATGACAGTAAAGGTTGACTTCCTGGGTCCCACAAAGTGACAATGCTTAATTAATGGGAACACAAAATGACTTTCCTGATAGATCTAACGGAACAAGAAGAAGTGATTGAGAGAAGCAGTCCCTCAAATAACACAGCCCCATACCACAAAGAGTTTTATGGGTAACCAGTAGCACCTGGAAACATACAGATAGTCCTTGTCTTATGTCCAAAATGGGTACCCAAATTTTCACTGCTAAACAAGGCAGCTGTTAAGTGAGTTGTGCTTCTATGCAGACATTTTCTGCATAGTTGTTAAACAAATTCAGTTTCCCTCATTAACTTTTCTTGTTGGAAGATGGCTGGGAAAGTTGCAAGTGGCAATCACATGACCCTGGGATGCTGCAACCATCATAAATACATGCCAGTTGTCAAGTGCCAGAATATTGATCATATCACTATGGAGATGTTGTGCAAGGACCAAGTCATAAGATCACTTTTTTCAGTGCCGTAACTTTGGACAATTGCTAAAGAAATGGTTATAAGTTGAAGACTGCCTGTACTGGTATGCCCAGTGCAAAGTTGTAATGTGAACATCCCAAGGAACACTTTCAACTGTCTCTGTCACTGTTTTTTAAATTGATTGCTGCTTCTTGATGCTCTTCAAGGGCAGGTCCACGTAGGTTGCATAGGAATAGTTCACTTGGGAGATGACTAAAGCATGAGTGGCTATAAGCAGAGCCTCTCGGTCAGGAAAAGCCACACTTGGCAAACAACACAAAATTTACAATAGTGGTTGAATATCTGTAGTTGGGTGTAGGATGGGGGTAAAGGTTCATTCTCCAAGCTTGTGGGTTGGTTTCTGAACATTTTCAGCGGAGTTTAAGGGGTATCTGTGTTTTTCTGTTTATAAGAGCTTCATGTGGTCAGTAGATCTTGTGATGGGTCAGAAGTGAGTGCGTCAAATGAGGGTCTTGTAATGGGTCTTGTGATGGATCAGGTGGGAGTCATCAGTGGGGGTCTTGTGATGGGGAGGTTGAGTTCATCAAAGCCTGGCACTCCACAAACAATTCTACCAACTGACACATTGACCTACAATCAGCCCACAAACACCTCAGAATCCAAATCAACTGTAAAGCTAACCAGAGGCAGCACCAACCCACACAAGTCCCCCCAACCAGCACTTCACCTCACAATGACCATCACCTAATGTAACCTCCCAATGACCCTCACCTGATGTAACCTCCCTATCACAAGACCCTCATTTGACATACTATGACATCATTTGGTCAACCCAAAGGGGAGTTGTGAAAATGAAAATGCATCTCATTTGCTTTGCCCATGTCATGCATGGGAATTCTCTGGAGAAAACAGTTATGTTTGAAAGAGCAGTAAAAAGAAACCAGGTAGCTGGACACCATCAAAGCTGATGCCAGACAGAGTGTTGAAAAACTCAAAGAAGCAGTGCAAGATTGGAATATGTGGAAAGACCTGGCTCATAGAATCATCAAGACTCAGACTCAGCTTAATGGATAACATCATCTTTGGCTTGATGTAGATGTTAAACAGGCATGAGGAATGTGCTGTCCAGACAGTTTATAGTTAATTGGGAATTGGGATACTTAGTTAGGAATTGGGAACTGTCCCCTTAAGGGAATGCATCATGTTAAATGTACTTAAGGCATCCTGGGAAATGTAGTCCATGTCATGTAGTCACATCTGTAATCCTGATTGGTCACTGAATTGAACCTTGGTGGGTTGGGGAAGGTTCCTTCACTCTTGCCTGGACCCCAGCAGTGTGCTGGTGCCTCACCCCCTTGCTTCTTCATTGTGGGGATGAAAAGATCACTATCCTTTTACACTATGATTTCAGCTATGCAAAGATTTGAACATTGAGATGAATCTCGATTTAACCGTAAGTTATATATGAGGATATCTGATGAAGCAATAAAGAAACTTTGTATGGATGCTTTGTAAAGTTATCTGTCTGCCTTTATACATTCAGTCAGTAAGTATAAAGGACAGAACAGGGAATTTGTCAAGCCTTGAGAAGCATCCCACAAAGCAGTGACTGTGGGCTAGGCTTCTCCTTCTCTAAATTAGGGGTGTCATATTCATGTCATCTCAGCATCATCTCATAATGTGCCATGACTTTTTCCCCCTTTGCTAAACCGGGCATGGGTGTGGCCAGCACGTGATGCATCTGGCCCACAGGCTGCAAGTTTGATAGCCCTGCTCTAAATCAACACCCAATTGGAGTCAGACTAAAGCCCATGTCCCACTGTATCAATGGATGCAAAGAGGATGTAAAACGTTAAAAAAAGCTTGCCATCCGTTGGAAAACGCGATGCATCCGTTGTGTACTCACTGCATATGTGTTTCATACGCTCTATCCTTCCAGCATCCGTCCACTGAGATTTCATCCGCCCAAGAAGTTTTGAGCTGCACAAAACTTTGTGAACGGATGAACTTTCTGCTGTGTACNTCCGCTAGGCTTCCTATGAACATCCGTTTAACATCCCCGCTACATACTACCGATGTCCGTTCTTTTTCGTTCTGTTTATGCAAATTTTCACCACTTTTTGGAGCCACCCCCGAAATTTTGCTCATCCGCTGTGTCCTTTTTGCATACATTTTGCATCTGTCGGCCAGTGGGACCTAGCCTTAAAGGAAGGGAAAAAAATCAGTGCAACACAATGCTCTCAAGTCCCGAAGCCATACCAGAAAGATACCATGATGAAGGTTTCAAAAACCACCAAGAGACCCAAGACAGCCAGCATCTCACTGAAATTAAGTAGTTTCCTTGTTTCTTGATGCTTCACCAATCTTTCTACTTGTTTTTATGCAGTAAACTTAGCATGTAATCTGAACCAAGTCATAGAACAAACTAGTTGAAATCAGTTGTACCAAATTAAGGAAGACACTTTTAAGCCCCATTCAGTGATATGTTGAGGTTGGGTTGAATCTAGCTTAATTATAGCTGAAAGAGATGTGCAGAAAGTCATTAAGTCTCACAGATTTCAATGAATTGGAGAACTAAAGCAGAACTGAAAAC
This sequence comes from Laticauda laticaudata, assembly GCA_004320025.1. NCBI lineage: Eukaryota > Metazoa > Chordata > Lepidosauria > Squamata > Elapidae > Laticauda > Laticauda laticaudata. The sequence goes on from BHFT01016187.1 coordinate 77,807, forward strand.
TAATTGTGGATTCAACTCATGATGTCTTTCTTCTTTGAGATTTCTAAAATGACGTAATACTTGATTAAGATTTGCAAAAGCCAAGTTTCACAGCAGACCAATACTCTTTGCCAAAGTCTTCTGCAAGGTTTACCATCTTAAGAGAATGAAGTTCACAGTCCCACAGCCAATCTCTGCAAAAGGCCTTGAAAGCTCAGCTATTCAGCGATTGTTGATTAGACAGTCTAAAACTAGAATCCACTAACAATTCTTTCAAGAGTTTCTCTGCATGTGAAATGAAGCAAGAGAAGATTGGCCAGGAGCCAATGACATGTCACTTCAAATAAAAGCTCATGAACAGAAACAAACAAAGCCTTCATTTGTGGGTGGCATCAACAGATGGGCAATATGGTGTGCTAATGATTTTGCTTTTTGTGTGTGTGCCGCACACCTTTAGGAATGGGATGTGCTAATATTAAAACACAGTATTTGACTTTGTGATTGAATGAAATTGAAAGATACAGAGAAAGAACACGCAGAGAAAGGCAAAGGAATAAAATGTGTAACCATATATGCTTATTAACCACAATGTCTTGTCTCACAGGACATCCTAAACTGAAACCCAATAAACCAGATTATGGCTTTAGCCCATTTGTGTAAATCCAGTTATTATGTGTAGTTCCTTTCCTTTTTTTCCTTTTGTATTTTTAATTTAAGTAACACTATCCTTCTTACTCAGGACTTCATTTTAGATAACATAATAAATAAACATCAAGGAAAGAAATAAAAATAATCAAGATTAGTAAAAGATATCAGTTTTTACAGATAGATTAATAGATGATAGATGATATAGACAGAATAAGATACTGAAAATAGAGTAAACTGCACATTTATATATTAAAACAATAGAATTCTGTAGAAAAATGTATTTTCATTTATTTAGAACATTTGCTTTTAAAAAACCAATCTCTTTCACTAATTAATTTAGGATTAATTATTATTAAATAATTTTGGTAATGTGACATTTGTTCTAAATAATTTTTCCCAATCATTCATCATACTAATTCTGCTTATTAGGAGGATGTGTTTATTTATTTCTAAATTTTGCTACAATTTGGGAGTAAAAGAATGGTGCTGATTCTCACACACACACACACACACACCTAATTCGAGGTATTGCTATCTTATTCATAACAATAAATAGGATTGTCAAGGGATCAAAGAACAAACAATGCCTTGGAAGTTTTTTATTCTGTGAAAATAAAAAAATAAGGTAATACAGATTTTAAGCAATCATACTTTTTTCACTAATATGAAAGAGGAACTAATGAAATTAATAGTAGAATTACTGTGCATGAGTGAAATTTGGAACACTTTTTCTTAAGAAATATGGATAGCCCTAGTATTTACTCCTTAATGCCTGATTCACTACATCTTGAACATTTAATTCAAACTGATTTCTGGATTTGCATGATACACTGAATCATAAACTACTCAAATGGGCTGGATTCATGCAACAAACTGAGTCCTAGAAATCAAAAGAAAAGCTAAGACTGTGCCAGTGCAGCTGATTCTTTATTTGATTTATTTCCCACCTTTTCTCTGAAGGTCAGGATGTGTAACAGTATGTGGAAATGGCCTTGGGAGACAGGAAGAAGAGCTGTAGATGGGAAAACTGGCAGATACAGCAGCAGGGAGATCACAGGAAGAAATACTTTCATCCTGGCAAGATTCTATTAATGTAATCCTATAATAAAGATAGAGCAAATACCACTGGTTGTACTTCTTGTCTGAATGTCTATGAAGATTCTTTATTTTTATTTATTTATTTATTCATTTAATTTGGCTTGTCAATTGCTTACAAGATAATAGGTATAAGTAAAAACATAGTTATGAATACATGGTAGCATATAAAAAAATAATAAGAAACAATTAGGACAGCAGGACTAGTAGGCACATTGTGCGCTTATGCACACCCCCTGCCACTTGCTAGGAAAGGGGTGAAGGTCAATAGTAGAAGGTCTCGGTTAAAACGTTTTTGGATGTGGGAGAAGAAACCAGAGTTCAGGTAAAAGTATTCCGTCATTGACACTCAGTTGGCTGAAGTCGTCATTTCTGCAATCAAGTTTGGGTTGTGATTAACTTGAGGCATTGTAACTATTGTGTTATCTTGGTATTGTTATGGTAGACAGGCTAAGTATTACATGACAGGTTAGTCTTATGCAAGTGTATGATTTTAATATAAACTATACTTATGATTCGGAACCATAGAAGACAGCATAGGCTAGTTTTCTAGGTCTAGAAATTCGAGTCTGGTGGCATCAGAGTATTCGTTGCTAACGATGTAGGAAGTAAGTGATGAACTCTTCTTTGTGAAATATTTCTGGACTTTCTCAAACTGTGTTTAATATCGAGATACTATATGTGGGTTCCCAAGACTGATAGGCTGAGTATTGTGGTATATGTCTAGCTGAAAATTGCAATAGTTTGTATGTCTTAAGTTGGATAGTATAAATATTAACGACAGAGAAAAAGCTGCACAGGAATAGTGTTACAAACTTTAATGGCTTTTTGGCGTAATGTAAGTTACAGTGGGCTCTAGCACTCAGATATTCAGGATGAGTACTCCAAATCCTTTACAGAGCTTTGATCTCAAAAGTCTGACTTTCAGCCTGTATTTTATTTTCTGATTTTTTGTTGCCAATATGTAAGACAGAGCATTTATTTGTCGAGATTTTAAGTTGCCATTTTGACCATTCTGATACATAGTCGAGGTCTTTTTGAAGGGTGGCAATATTGTCTGTGGTGTTGAATAGCTTTACATCATCAGCGATTACATTCTCAGTGATCCAGGTCATGATTGTCACAAAGGTGTTTTTTCAAGAGGCAACTGAACTTCCTTGTTTTTCTTTGAAGACATTTTGCTTCTTATCCAAGAAGCTTCTTCAGCTCAGAGCTGAAAAAGCTTCTTTGATGAGAAGCAAAACATCTTCAAAGAAAAACAAGGAAGTTTAGTTGCCTCTTGAAAAACCACCTTTGGGATTCTTATCTGAATGATCCCACAAGGATAACAAGAAGGTATTCCAACCTTCTGTTTTCCCCAGAATAGAAGTCCAGCGTGATTGTCCTCTATCCTAACCACTGTACCAGCAAGACCAATATAAGAGGAAGAAAAAGGTTATGTATGTTTGCCATTTTGAATTACTTATAAAGTACTTATTATTTCTTATAAAATAATAGCAAACAAACAACAAAATACAATACATTAGGCCATTTTATGAATCTTAATAGGGCAACCTCCTCTTGTCACACAGGCAAATGCCTTGATCCCTCATTAAACCTCAATAAGCCACAGAGGAGAATCATTTGTAGCTTTCTGATAAGTGATTGTCACAATCCAATGCTGTGAGAGAGAAAAAGGGCTACTACCACTTTTAAGCAGGGGTGGGCTTCAGAAATTTTAGCAAAAGGTTCTCTGCCTGGTAGCTGGGTGGATATGGCCATAGTGGGCATGGCCGAGTCAGCCTCCTGCACAATGTTATGGGGAGGTGTTTTTGCCCTCCCCAGACTCCAGAGGATTTCCTCGAGCCTCAGGAAGGGTGAAAATGGCCTCCCCAAACTCTGGAGGCTCTCTGGAAATTGGAAATGGTCCATTTCCAGCCTTCCCGAAATTCCAGGAGGCCCGTTTTTTGCCCTCCCTGAGCCTCCGCAGGCACCTTGCACAACTCCCTCACATAATAATATTTCTTTTGTATTGGAAGCAGACAGGATGAATTTCCACTTATTTTCTCCTTCTGAAGACTTGGTTTCCTGCCCCCATGTCCAGATCCAATATTATCAAATTTTAATGTATCTCTAAACATACTATCCGTCAGTCTGACACACAGACATCCCAAATGTACATATCCAGGAACACATTATATAAGGGTTAGGCTATTGGGGGCAGGAAAGCTGAACATCTATGAAAAGATTTTACGCCGGATGCTAGACAGGGGATTAGCACTGGGGCCAGCTGTCTTATTCTCTGCTCGTATGTGTACAAAATGCTACAAGCACCAGCCTGAAATCATATCTGGCAGAGGAGAGCTATACCACCAAACCTTTTGTTCCAACTGCTGAAGACTCAAAAATATATTTACTAATGATTGAAATCGCTCTGAAGGTCTGTGTGTCTGAGCCAGAGCTGCAGTTTTCATTAAAGGAAGGCAAGAAGGACAGAGAATCACTGAGAACAAATGATAGCAAAGGCCTTTTTTCAGATCCCTAACTAACCTCTGTTTCCCAGGATCCTTTAGGAGACTAATGGATACCTGGAAGCTTCACATAATATGTGGGGTCAGTATAATGCATAAATATAGAGCCAGAATGTTTTCCTTTTTTCTCTTAAACATGGTTAAATCTATTTTAGGTGCTACATTACAGTTTGGTGAGTTTAATACTTCAGAGAATGATGGTTTTAAAATGCTGGTTTTAAAACGTGATCCAGAGCTTGTTAGAAGTCAGAAATCGCTTTCCATTGCTTTCTTCTTGAACTGGGAGGGAGGGACTGGCCCAAGATCACCCAGCTGACTATGTGCTTAAGGGTGGACTATAATTCACTAGCTCCCAGTTTCTAGCTGATGCTTTAACTACTACGCCAGACCAGTTCTCACATTTAATAGCATTAATACTTTTATTTGGCATGTCTTATATCTAAGTGCATAGTGCACAATACTAGGCATATTTTCCCCCATAAAAACAACCTTGTGAATTAGGTTCAGCTGAACGAAAATGATAGGGCCCCAGTCACCCACTGGATCTAATGTCTTCATTTCTACATCAAACTGACTCTAATATAAATGATTGCAGAATATAGAATATGAAATTATGATGCATTGAGGATAATTACAAAACATTTTGATGAAAGAATTGGCATTTTGTTATAAAATTGTTTTGTTTGTGCTTAAATTTTGATCACAGTCCATGAGAATGATGTAGAAGGAGCTGCTGCATTGGATATATACATGAAACTAGTTTATATTTTACCAAACCGAATGTGTGATTTTCAATTTTCTTATGTTGGATTTACAAAAGAGACCCATTAAAGTTGTGAAGAATTTTGTGAGAAGAAAAAAAGAAAAGTCATAACAAATCAAATTCCATGACTTTATTTTAGAGGATTAAGGATTAAGTTTGTTAAATGAAAAGGGAAAGATTGGTTTATTTGGTCAAATCCAAAAGAGATGTGTTGTTATCTCCAGTATTCCTTAATGGACTTTTCTTGATTAGGATTGAACATTGAGGCTTTACAGATTTGTTTAGATATAAACATTCTTTAACTCTATCTTTTCAGAACTTTCTATTTTTTTCTTTTTATTCCTTTATTTATTTATTTATTTATTTTAGTTAGCATTAATTTTATTATCTTTTAAATTGTAATGCTAATTAAAATTAGGATTAAAAAAGAGGGTTTTTTTGGCTTGTTAAGGTGAGGATATGCCAGTAGAAACAATTCTAAGCTTCTAAGCATCAAACTGGGATTCATGGAATTCTTTGGGGAATATTGAACTCTTAAAGATCAGGCATAAGAAGGATGTTTGTACATAGATTGTCAGGTGTAAATAACCAAACACTCATTGAGTTCAAAGCACCAAAGAGTTTATTATTGCTATCTGTACACAAGAATCCGACCAACTAATAGTCTAAGTTAAGTAGGAGTCAGATAATGGTCAAGAGTATATACTGGTAGGTCTCTTGTGTGAGCACAAAGATTCTACACTGATGACACATTTATCTCCACCTCCCAGTTCAGCCGGCTTATCTTCTTCATAGATAATTCTACTGAAATCGCAGAGCTAGGAAGGACCTGAGACTTACTGCTTGACAAACAATAGCAAGAAAGTTTTTTGATTCTCAGGACCTTCTGAAGAAGGCAACAACCTACTGAGTTGGCCATCCTTTCTATTATTCAGAGCACTGTGTGCTCTAGACCAACTTGGCATATTCCAGATGATTTGAAATGTATCCCTCATTGGCCTTTGAAAACCATGTTGGTGAAAAATTGTGGGAAACAATCCAGTACATACAGAAGGCGCAAAGTCAGAGAAGGCATAAATTCAGACATTAATTGAAAGAGGCTGGAACGATTTGGCTATCTGGCTGTTCAAACCTGGCATAAATTAGAACACCTTATTTATTTCATTTTATTTTTTTAAAAAGCAAATATACCCAAGTCCTCAGGACAACTAGAAAGGGACACAATTCTGTAAAAAACAAAATGGAAATGTTTGGTTGAAGGAGATGTGACATTATGAAATCAAAAGCCTCCTATACAAAGATATTTTGCATTTATTACCTAAATCAGGTACATCCAATCTGCAGCCCATGGGTCACATGTGGCCCTATAAAGTGAGTAATGTGGCCCCACAAGATAATAAAACATTAAAAAATAAAGGAAGTTTGTTATTTATATACACATGCTGTGCACTGACAATAAATGTTTGGTTTGATTTGATTAACTGTCTTGTATATTTTATTTGTGGCCCCAAACAATTCTTCTTCACTCAGTATGGCCCAAGCAAGCCTGGACTACTATGACCTAAATACAAAATATAGACCAGAAAATGATAACCATACTGCAGATAAAGATTTTTTTTTCTAGTCATCCAAATTCTGGTGATTGGTCTTCAAAGACAATCCTACTAAACAATAGTTGCCTTATTATCTAACTCCAGTGTTACAATATTGGAGAAGATTCCTTCAAATGTATCTTTCCTTCTCTTTCTGAATGTCTTCCTCCTCTTCACCATGTCACTGTTGCCCGTTTACTGTCCATTCACTCTTCTCTTCCATTGCACTCCACCCATGCACATCCCTGGTTGCACACTTGTAGAGGGTGGTGAACAAGGGGAAGAGTAAGAAGGGAAAGCAAAACTGTGATTTCCCCTGTTATCCTGGAGACTTCAATGTCAATCTCTGGTGAAAGAAAGTGTCCTTCAAGACTCATCAAGCATGGGCCGCATGGATCTAGATCATATAAAGTCCTTGACTGGCATGGGAGTGTTGAGGACTGAAGGTTCTTTCTTCATGTTAACTTTCTTTCTCTTCAGTCTGTCTCTCTAAGGAACATATTTAAGAAATGGCTAAGAGACAGCAATAAAATAAAACTTACTTGCAGGATACGGAGGATGAAGTCATGCTAGAAACCTTAAATCCAGTTAACAAAAATTCAGTTGCTTTGTTCATATAACATGCTAGGCTCAGAGAGCTAAATTATATCACTTAGCACGTCTCACCTTGCTCAAGAGTAGTAATCGTGAGAGAGTTCTTGGAGTCCTGGTGGACAATCATTTAAATATGAGCCAGCAGTGTGCTGCAACTGCCCAAAAAGCTAACACAGTTCTAGGCTGCATAAACAAGAGGGATAGAATCAAGATCACGTGAAGTGTTAATGCTACTTTATAATGCCTTGGAAAGCTACACTTTGAATATTACATCCAGTTTTAGTCATCATGATGTAAAAAAGGTGTTGAGACTCTAGAAAGAGTGTAGAGAAAAGCAACAAAGATGATTAGGGGAGTGGAGGCTAAAACATATAAACAACGCTTGCTGGAACTGGGAATGTCCTGTCTCATGAAAGAAAGTTCTAGGGGAGACATGATAGCCATGTTCCAATATCTCAGGGGTTGCCACAAAGAAGAGGGAGTCAAGCTATTTTCTAAAGCACCTGAAGGCAGGACAAAAAGTAATGGGTGGAAACTAATCAAGGAGAGAAGCAACCTAGAATTAAGGAAAAATTTCCTGACAGAATAATTAATCAGTGGAACGATTAATTGCCTCCAGAAGTTGTGGATGCTCCAACACTAGAGATTTCCAAGAAGAGATTGGACAATTATTTGTCTGAAATGGTATAGGATTTTCTGCCTAGGCAGGGGGTTGGCCTAGAAAACCTCCAAGGTCCCTTCCAACTCCTATTCTATTCTATTCTATTCTATTCTAGTTCACACAAAATGTTAACACATAACTGGGTGACCTACAATATTCCAAATGACAATCTATCAGTCCCCATTTTAATTAAGAGTGCTGCATCAACCAACCACAGACGGACTTACTGTTTTGTTCCACTACATGTAAAACTGAGGAACATGGTTTATTTTGCCATTTTTATTATAAGTGTAGTTGAGCCACTTCTGGTCAAATGCTTTTTAGGACTGTCTTCCACAGTCCTTCCCAGTAGAAATTTGTAGCTATGATTCCTATATCTCTCTATCCCCAATCCCAGTCTTCTGCTCTTTTGCTGATATATAACTTCAGCTTCTTCCAAGGAGTAAATTTTAATTCCCAGCATCTCCAATGAAGGTTGTGCTAGTTGAGGAATTCTGGGAACTGAAGTCTACACATCTGGAAATTTCCAATATAGAAAACATTAGCCCATAACTAACTACATAGCCTCACTCTGACAAGCTTGAATTATACAGTGACTGCTAGTAAGGGAAGATTTTTTTAAAAAAAGAAATTTCAACTGCTATGTCATCTAGTGTCTTCTGGAAACCTTAGTGGAGCTAACTTTCAAAATTCCTTCCCAGTTTCTAGGGCTGAAGCTGTGAGATGAGAACCAGTGATTCTCCAATAAACAGGTAAAAATCAGATGCTCTTCTATCTTGTTTTCAGTTAAACAATTTATCTAGCTCTATCATATCTGTTAGTTTCTGCTAACAATATAAGTAAGTAATATAAATAAGTATCTGAACACAGGTTTTAGTGTTTTAATTTATGGCCATGCTTGGCATGAAAGCTGGCATACTCTTGAATATTCATGAGGAATATACAATCATCCCTCCGTCTCCCCTCCCCAGTTTTAAGCAAATGTGCAAAAAATATATCAGGATTGGCTGCCCATCATTCCTTTGGAGGCTCCATACTGTCTTTGTCACTATGGATCACATTAATGGCTGTTTCTGAGTCAGAATACACACATCTTGTGGGGACGACAACATAAGCTGTGGCTCTGCCCTATGCTCTGGTTTCTTTAAGAAGTAGATCATTGATTAGTCCTGAAATTCAAAAGCTGTTTATAAAGAGATGATATCCATGTATGCATATATTTAGGACTTGGAACCATCCTGGGACAATCCAAATTCAGCCTGAAGGAAAACAGGTTCTGCACCTGAATAAATTATGCAAAAGAAACACATTTGCATATCTTTTCTATAATTTAATCCATTTCTGCTACTAGGAATGGCGCTCTGCTGGCCTTATTTAATCTTTTCCTAGCATTCTAAAGTTCTATCTCTTGTTTTTCAAATTTTGCTTAGAAACTTGGCTTCGGTTTCTTTTTTTAACAGCAAAGGATGTTCTAGATGCTGAGGGTGAGCCTGATTAATTTCATTGAACTGGGTCCTCCAAATTCTTATGTATTCATAAAGATGTCTTACAAATCTTTATGTTGTCTCCAGGGAACCATATTTGCAGGAGGGATATTTTGTTGTCTGCATAACTATCCATTTTAGTCATACACAACAAGAGTTATGGGTAGAAGTATACGTCCTTGTGAGTTTAAATATACTTCTAGAAATGGGGCAGGGGAGAGAGGGAGAGAGAGAGCTCTCTAGCCACTTATAACTCTGGTGAATATTTTATGTTCTACCATGACGGTGCATATTTCAAACTGGAATCCATGCCAATTACGTAAAGCAATTTTGCTGTGGCAGTCAGATTCCTCCCAATGTAACTCTATGGTGGGCTGGGATTTTTATTTTAGCTTTTCTTTGCGTGGCTTTGTTTACTTTTAAATAGCAATGATCTTCTCAACTGCATCGACCGGAGCCTTGCTTGACCTCCTAGAACTTTAGAAGGCTTTGCTTGGGAAGTAGTGGGTGTGGAGAGGTTTGGATTATAGCTGATGAGCCATTCCTAGAGGAATATGCTATCCTATATTGGGTTAGCCTTCATGGGAATTGGGTTGTTTTGATCATGGCTATCCAAAACCTCTTGTTTTTTCTTAAGACTTAGATTGTTGAGAATTTGATCTCAATGGGTTAGCATTCAAACATTCATTTCCCAGTATGATGAAGAAACTAATATGAATTTAACAAACTCATCACCCCTTACTATTTTAAAACCCATCCTCTGCTTGCAAAATTATTCTCTGGGATGATACAAGACTGAGCAAATTTAATAAAAGAAGTTAAAATATAATATTCAGCCCATAAAAAGATTTTGATATATTGGGAAGTCTATGGATGTATCATAGTGGTGGCAGCAGAAATAGGAATGCCGAGTGGTGGAAACATTACTGTATGGGGTTGGGGTAGAGAAATGGATAGATGAAGGTTAAAAATAGAAATATTTTGCTTCTCTTGTTCTTTTCATGGTTACTTCTCTCATCATCACATTTAGGTGACCAAACATATAATGTTTGGTAAATGCTAAAATATTGAAGATAGGAGCAAGGGGAGATATGAAATAGTTTAAATGTGACTTGTAGAACTAAAAAAATGATTTCCCTGTGCATTTGAAGCATGCAAACACAGTGATACAAGATAAACTGAAGTGTTCAGGTTTGTAGCCAAGAGATTCCATCTGGCTATAGAGCAAAGGAGTTATTTTTTAAAAAAATAACTGAGATAGAAAGTGAATTCTCTAAGCAGAGGTGCATATGGAAAAAAAATAAAGTAAAAATGGAAAGAGAAAGAAAGCAATTTGTGGTCTTGAGTGCATGTAAGAAAAACTGCTAGAAAATATATATTGTGCTGTGCGAAAATGTTACTTTATCATTGTTGACCTCTGGTAGCTGAGCTCTCAGATAAATATGCAATTATATGTGGCTTAGATATTTTAATTCCACCTAATTAAATCAGGAGATCATATATAATTCCCACAATCCCCATTTGACTTGCACAAAACATTCCAGTGAGGTAGAGAACTGACCTGAATTTAACCTCCATCCTCCCCCCTCCAGGAACTATCTAGTGGGAATGAGTCCATTAACAGGAGACTATATTTTTCAGACCTGAAAAGTTAGGATGAGGCAAGATTGGTCATTGTTGTGAGAATATACAAGAAATACAGCAACAACATTGAGTAAGATGGCATTACTTTAAAGACCGTGCTAGTGCATGTGTATCTGTTTCAGTTCAGCCTCCAAGCTGGAAAATGTACATAAGGTATAAGTGAGTAACTGAAGATACAAGGATGTGTAAATTGTGGACATTGCTTATGACAGTTGTAACATCTTGCAACCCACCTGCCCCAATCTCAGTTCCAGTTTACCCTTCAATGCTGTTAAAACGTAGAACATTTACATGTACTATTTTGAATAGTTACAGTTTAGGATTAAGACCCCCTTATTTCTCTCTTACCTAGATGGCAAGTAAACTTTGTTTTCGCACCCTCCCCCCCCAAAAAAAAACTGTTTGCACTTCAAAGAGAGAAAAGAAAGCAGGCAGGCAGAGTCGAATTCTTACCTGTTTATCTGCCCCAAGGTCCTTCCAGCCAACTTCTTAAACTCTTCTTTTCGAAACTCCATGGCGTTTTGCTCCTTTGGTTAAAAGAAAGAAGCGCGGGGATCTCCCTGCCCCACTCCTTTCCCACTGTCACTTTTGGAGACTCCAACAGTTAAAGACTCCGCCACATCAGGAAAGCTTCTTGGGGAGAGACGGGGTTGCCCAGCGATCTCAACCCGTTCCTCTCGCCTGATGCCTTTCTTTTTCTCGTTTCGTGAGCTTCTTTCCCTCTTCCCTCGATTTTCGTTCTTTTCTTGCCTACTCTTTCCCTTTCCAGCTCTTCTCTTCTTCCCCTTCTCTCCACCGGTCTCTCGATTTTCTCTAGGACCCTCGAGATCTGCCAACTTGAAAAGCGGTGCGTGGGGATACGACCATCAACGGCGCTGCCGCCTGGCGCCCTGCCCAATCCACCAACACGGCCTGAAGAAGCGTCATGGGGGCAGCTCTGCCGCCGCGCGCTAGTGCCCGCGCCCTGCGTGGGACGCTGCGGAGGGTCCCACTCTCTCCCCGCGCTTCCGCAAGCACCTAACCACTAGGGGGGTCAGTCTCCGGCAAGAGATGGACGGGAGCGTCGGCTGGGGGCGCCAGGGCTGACTCGGAGCGTCGGCGCGAACTTTCCCTGTCCCGAAAACAGGGTCGCCGCCCAAGATTGGGGTTTCAGCACCACGGAGAGCGGCGTGAGGATGCGCTCCCGCGCTGGCGACCTGTGTGAGCTGAGTCGGGGGGGGGGGGGGGGGAGGGGGGAGGTGCCGGACAGAAAGAGATTATAAGGGTGGTGTGGGGGGGGTGGATCATGGATGGGGAAATGAAAGGCAGCAGCGAATGGGGAAGGAGGGTTGTGAGTATACAAAACCGAGGTTCCGAAAGCGGGGTTAAGAGATTCTGGGTAGGGAAAGGATACCAAAAGAAAAGAAAGACAAAAAAAAGAAAAAAAGGGAACGCAGGAAGTGAGAAGTGCTGGAAAGAAGAAAAATGAATACAATGAACAGAAGTGGCAACTTTTTTAGGCTGAGGCCTGGATTGAAGTCTGCCGAAACGATGAAGATGAAAAGAGAAGGGAAGAAGGGGAGGGGAGGTGAAGAGGAGAGGAGACAAGAAGAGAAGAAGAAGAGAGGAGAACAGAAAAAAAAAAAGAAAAGAGAAGGCAGGGCGGGATGCAAGACTTCTTTGCAAGTTGCGGCCATGTCCCAAGAGAAGGCCGAGTAAGCAGCTCAGAGTCATTAATCTTTCAAAAGTACTGAATTAAGATGAGAGAGGAAGAAGCTGGGATTGGGCGGAACACAGTCACAGCAGTCGGGGGGGGGGCAAGGCAGGAGTAAAGNGGGGGGGGGGGGGGGGGGCAAGGCAGGAGTAAAGGAAAAGGGAAAAAAAGGCAAAAATTGGAGTGGAGAGGCAAAAATTTCCATTTTGCAGCCTCTGGAGATTGGGAACAGGTGGATGGCAGAGGGTTCTCTCTCCCACATCCAAATGTAAGCAAAAACTTCAAGAAAGCAGTGGAACAGGGCCCCATTCCCATGAGGCATCAGTACTCATTCATGATCAGGCTGGAGCGTGGAATAATGTACAGGAGACTCCACTCACTTGGGATGATGCTCTTCTTGTCCTTTTGATAGGCTGTCATATCACATCAGCCATGAGAAACCAAATGCTCCAAAGCAGTCTAGAACAATATCTCTCAGTCTTGTGAACTTTAAATTGTGTGGACTTCATCTTTTAGAATTCTCCAGCCAGCTATGCTGACTGGGGAATTCTGGGAGTTGAAGTCCAGACATCTTAAAGTTGCCACGGTTAAGAAACATGGGCACAGAGTCAAAAGAGGTGCAGATAATCTGTCTTGATACCAAAATCCTGTGCCTCCAGTTCAGAAGGAAGATCCATTTATTTCCCGATTCTGCATTCTTACATTCTATGAAAACCTGTTTTTGATTGTTGCACAGTCTGTATTTCCCAAAGGCAGCCATCCCAACATGGTCTCCTCCAGTTGTGTTGAGCATCCATCATTCAGATATACCGTAGCTTCAAAGTGATGAGAGCTACAGTATAAAACATCTGGAGAATTTGAAAAAGGCTGCCGTAGCTCATCTTCTACAAGATGTTATGTCAGTTTTGTTATTGTGGCATCTGTAGAATTATCTCATTTCATACCAATATTCAATTAGTTTAAATATATTTATTCCACATAAAGTTGTGGAGGGGGTTTGAGAAGAATTGCAATTATAAACATTTTAATTTGCTGGTTTCTGTATCAATATATTTAGTAAATGATCAAACAATTCCAGAAATGGGAAATCAGTCATTGCTACAACTTTACTTGATGAATTGATTCAGTTCCACAAAAATCTTGTTAATAACATAAAAATATCAAATGAAAAATGGCTCTTTTTGAATGTAGTGGCATTCTTCCCAAAATATATAATATTATTAAAGAGCATTGATTTGGCTTTCTACAGTATACAGAGAACAAAAAAAATGAAGTTTTTTTAAAATTCATCTGGCTGGATATAGACAACCTATGCAAATGAATGCAGACATGCAAACTTTTACCAGAAAGATAAACAGCAACAGTCATATTGAGAAGTTTTCTGCTTTTACGTTTCCTAGTTACTAGTTATTTTTCCTACATATTTTTTTTGTTAAAGACAAACGGTATATATAAGTTGCTTTGAGATCTTTCCAAGCTGAAGAATAAGGGAATAAGATGAATGGGTGGTAATATTTTATTAATTATTTATATTATACTAATAGTAAGTTATGACCACTTACTTGGAAGTAAATGCCATTTTTAATTCTTGCTTACAGTTTGCACTCCTGTCTCCAATGCAAATGTGTTTGATGACCATTATAACAGCACATCATCTTTTCATCGACTCTCTCATCCTTAACAGTCAGCTGAGAAACCTTAGTCACCAGTAATTTGTAAGACTTCTACTTTCCTTAACACTCTTTTAATAATGAAGAAAATAGTTTTTAATTAATTCAGCATTTTCCAGCCAGACCTACAGAATTTACACATATGTACATATATAAAATATAATGTGTGTGTGTGTGTGTGTGTGTGTGTAAGAAGTACTATATATAGTACTTCTCCATCTCCAGCTTGCAAATACTTTGGAAACCTCTGGCTGGCCACTGTGAGAAAGAAAATTCTGGAATAAAATGGCCTTGCTCCTGATCCAGAAGGACTGGTATCGACAACAGTCCTTCTGGATCAGGGGCAAGGCATTTTATTCCAGCATTTTCTTTCTGACAGTGGCCAGCCAGATGTTTCCAAAGTACTTGCAAGCTGGAGATGGAGAATCTCCCATAATCATTCTTCATATCCTGGAAGAGATGCTGACTCCATTTCAAAGGTGGCATGGAATGTTCAAAATGAATAGAACGTCTGAAAATTTATTCAGTTCCCCCTAAAACCATCCAAATCAGAATGTATCACTATGGCAAGTAAGGGATGAATTCTACAGGCTAATTAAACATTGTGTGAATACTGTGCTTTCTTTTGTCTTCTTTTAATCCTTCAATCTTCACTGAATAAAGCTTCACTGAATGATTCCTAGCCCTGGTGTTTTAAAGCAGTGTTTCTCAATCTTAGCAATATTAAATATGTGGACTTGAACTCCCAGAATTCTCCAGCTAGTATGGGTTGAGATCCACCCATTTTGATGTTGCTAAGGTTGAGAAACATTATAAGGATAGACAAGCTCTTCTCTCTATCCACTTTTCCCATCATGTTATACACCTTCATTATGTCCTTCCTCACTTTTTGTTTTGGCTAAACCAGACAACCCAGATTGCAAATGTTTTAGGTTTTTTTCCTCTCCAAGGGAAAGGAACTAATAAACTGGGGAGGGCGCAGATTATATGTTGGTAGTTGGATTGTATGGATTTCAGCATAATAAGTGAATGAGATGCAATAGATTGGAAAGTCATAAAAACATCCTGGGGAAAAAATAGCAACCCACTTCATTATTGTTGCCAAGAAAACTATATAGAAAAGTTATCAAAAGCTGAACTCAACTTTAGCTTATCTTTATCTTTTAATATAGACTCATCCATGTATGTCATAATACTATTTGCTTGCTTGGTTTGGTATATGGTATACACTCAGAAATATTAATTTTAAACCACAGTTTCTGGCATTGGGGCTTTTTGTAGCCAGAGCTTTAATAAATTGTGATGTATTAAATAAAAACAGTGTTAAACAAAAGGGGTTTTTTTTGGGGGGGGGGGTTAGAATTGAGTGGCCTTAAGAAATCTAATTAATAATGCCTCAACTGGCAACCTGAATTTGTAAGCCTAAAATAGGTGTCTTCAGAGATTGGTGGAGTGTAGAATAGATTCCTAGGAGGGAGGAGGAGCAAGGGACAGCAAAGTTTAGATAGTTACCTTGGGAGGAAGCCAGTCAAGACAGCTCCTCCCTCAGAATTGTCAGAATACATCTTTGGTGATGCAAGTAGTTTGCTCTAGTTTGGCAAGTTTTCTTTCCTACAGGTGAGGAACAATAAAGGAAACTGCTTAGCACTAATTCAGTGTGTCCTTCTTGATTTTTGAAGCCTGAGAAGGGAGTGTATGTAAATGTGTATATGTGCGTGTGTGTGTTTATGTATACATTTCAATCAACCAATCAATTATCTATTGGCATCTGTAGTCTTTCACCCAAATCAAAATGGTTGTTTGAATGGATGGATGGATGATGATGGATGGATATCTGCCACAGCAATGGGTGTGGAGTAATTGAAAAAAATCAGCACTGCACCAATACAATACAAGCTGTATTATATTGGATCTACATCCATTTTGTAGAGGCATTGGGTGGCATTGTGCTGGGGCCTCAAAGATCCTCTGCTTTCTTACAAGTATGGAGTGTCATGATCTATGTACAAAATTGGAGCTTGTATTGCACAGGTGTAATGCTGCTTTTATCAATTACCTTATAGCCATTCCTGTGGCAGACATCCATCCATCTATCCATCCATCCATTCACCTATCCTTTTCTTATCCAATAGATGCCAGAGACTGTTTTAAAAATCAGTTGATAGCTTCACTTCTGAGGCTAGCAAACTGATCCCATGGAACCTGAGACTCCCACAAAGCACTAAGCATAATTCAGCTCCATGTGCTGGAGCCAAAAGCCTCGTTTTAGTTGTGAAACAGGAGGCAAAGAGGCAGGCCAAAGTGGCAGGAATGTGTCAGAGTTTGTGCTAGATTGGCTCATTTCTTTCTCTTTCCAGACTTGGGGGACAGACCAGCTGTCAGCTGAGTCAAAGGCGGTCAGGGAGTTGGCAGTGGTGAAGGTGAAATGTGATTTTGGAAGGGAAGAGAGACCCGACAGGATGCAGATGGTGTTAGGTAGAAGCAAAGCAAAAGCTGAGGGATAAAGCAGCCTTGGGAACAAGTGAAGAGGAAAAAAATTGCTTAACCCAGGTGAGACTTATTCTGTTTATTCCATCCATCTTGGGCCTTCTAGTTATGTTAGACTACATTTTCCATTATCCTCAGAGGGCTGATTCTCCAGTCATGCTCTATTTCTTTTTAAACCCCAATTTTGTGGTAGGTACAAGAAATGGAAAAAATAATAAAATCAGTCCTTTGCTCCTTGTTAAGCCTGTGTAGAATGTGCACTTTGATATTACAATTTTTGATAATTTGTGATAAACAGGTAGTCCTTGACTTATAAAAGTTCATTTAGCAACCATTCAAAGTTACAATGGCACTGAAAAAGTGACTTATGAACATTTTTCACATGACTATTGCGGCAACCCCATGATCACACAATCGAAATTCAGACTTTTGGGAACTGACTCATATTTATGACGGTTGCAATGTCCCAGGGTCATATGATCTCCTTTAGTAACCTTTGACAAGCAAGGTCAAGGGAAAGCCAAATTCACTTAACAACCATATTATTAACTTAATAACTGCAGTGATTTACTTAACAACTGTGGCAAGAAAGGTCATGAAAGGCGGAAAATTCATTAACAAATGTTTCACTTACCAACAGAAATTTTGGGCTGAATTGGTGGTAAGTCCAGGATCACATGTATAGAGTATAATTTAATTATTAAAATTAAGGGGAATATTTGTTTCTTGCCTGAGGCTCAAAATAAAAGATTAACTTTATTTGTGTTGGTGATTTTTGCATGAATTCATTTTAATTACAAGGGGTCATGATACCTCAACATTTGCCCTTACACTGAATCACAGAGAGAACAGAGGCACTAAGCCAAAATGTAATGAAGCATGCTGCTAACTGTGAAATGGGAATGAACCCTGGGAAACTGTCAAATGTGAATTGGTGGGAATGCCAAATCCCCAGCATATTTATTCCTCAGGCCCTGCATAACTGGCTCTATCTGGCAACAGCTCACTACCCAATTGTGTTGCCTATCAGCTACTACTTGAGCCTTTTCAGTGGTTCCCTGGGACTTTTGACATGCAGAGTTTCCATTCTACCCTTCTACCATATTGTGACCCCCTTTATAGGAGCTGGATTGGTGACTTTGATTTTGGACTTCTCCAAAAAAGCAATGGTGCTTGAATGGACTCCCACGGCAGTCTTGTGTCCTAGAAGGCTGCTTTCCAATTTCAGTAATTCTATGGATTTCAACTCCCAGAATTCATGTCAACATGCTTGGCTGAGGAATTCTGGGAGTTGAAGTCCACATAACTTAAAGTTGCTGAAGTAAAAAAACATTTAACTCAAACCCACAGTTGGGACCAGAATTTCCATTGCTAAGCAAGGCGGTTATTAAGTGTGTCTGGTTTTATTGCATTTTTTTCCATGATTAAGTGAATTGTTGCAGTTGTTAAATGAACCACACACAAAAAGTGAGTTATGACCATTTTTCGCATTAGCATTGAAAAACAATCACATGATCACGTTGTAGTGACATGATAAAAATTTGGACAGTTGGCAACTGGCTTGTACAGGCAGTCCTTGACTTACAATAGTTCATTAAGTGACCATTCAATCTTACAACGGCACTGAAAAAAGTGAATTACCACCACCATTTTTCAGTTACAACCTTTGAAACATCCTCATGCTCATGTGATCAAACTTCAGATGCCTGGCAACTGATTGATACTTATGACTGTGGCTGAGTATGTGATCCCCTTTTGCAAACTTCTGACAAAGTCAAGAGGGAGGCTAGAGTCACTTAACAACCAGATGACTAACTTAACAACTCAGTGATTCACTTAACAACTGTGGTAAGAAAGGTCATAAAATGGGGCAAAACTCACTTAACAAATGTCTCACTTAACAACAGAAATGTTTGCCTCAATTGTGGTTGTAAGTTGAAGATTATCTGTATAACCTACCTGATTTTCAAGTCAATTAAGAATCCCCCTTACATCATGAAGCCCCTACAAAAGACTGAATAGCTTTTCTTCTTCTTCTTCTTCTTCTTCTTCTTCTTCTTCTTCTTCTTCTTCTTCTTCTTCTTCTTCTTCTTCTTCT
>BHFT01016188.1:0-48619 GCA_004320025.1 Laticauda laticaudata
AAAAAAAAAAAAAAAGAAATATCTTAGCAATTTATATCAGTGTTTTTAAATATGTAAGTTCAAAAATATGCATTTAATAAAACATGAAACACAGAAGCACATACAAGTAATTAGATGATGATCAACATTTAATTGCTATTCTAAGTAACTCTGTTTTGAGCAGTTTCCAAAATATGTAAAGTGTAGGGCGTATTCTGATCTAAAGAGTTCAAGATAATCTGCCTCCTGAGCATTGAAAACAGATTATCAATGATTGCCAGATTCAGGTGCTAAGGAAATATAAGGAAGAACATTATCAACTACAAATAAACTGAAGGAAATTCATTTTAAAATGGCTTTTTTCACTACTAACATCACCTTTTCCCATTATGAAATGTTCTCTACCAAGGTAGTACAACACCTCCAGATCCTCCAAGGCAACATGAATGAGGAGCAGAGATTATGCTCATAAGTATGTCATAGACAATTGAAAAAGCATTATGTCCACATTATAGAGTTCATAGGGCAGCAGCAGTTCCAGATAATGTGGTCAGACCTTCCTCCAGTTTCCATAATAGATTCCACCACTGAAAAATCAAGACTTTGGCAACTTTATTGACTGAGTGCTATGCTAAATAGCCAGATAGAATCTACCTATTTCCCCTGTCCTGAAAAGTAATACAATTATCTAGACAATATGAGGTCCACTCAGTCTCTCCTTATTTTCTGGAGTCTGTCAAGATATGAGTGATGTTGAGTGAGTTCCATTGCTATCAAATTTCTTGTGCATTTCTGTGCAGTGTCACTTTATTTTAAATATATAATTATATGACATGTTTATTGTTTTATACTTTTGGCTTTTTTGCTGTATGCTGCCCAGAGTCACTTTTTAAAAAATGAGCAGCCATATAAATCAGATAGATGATAGACAGACAATAGATAAATATAGATAATGTAACTATAAGAAATACATATGCCAGATTAAAATTGAACAGATGAAATGATATGCTCAAAGCATCTAATAATAAGAAATTAATAATAGGGCCATCCAAAATACTGTAGAAGAGGGTCTTTTATATGGATGTCTTCCACATCTATATATAGATTCTAATTTTATCTTCATTTTTATTAGCATCAAGTACTCAGTGTATGTGCAAAATGGCCTTGCACTGATATGATACAATAACATTTAATTCTAGGCTGTATATGTATTCTACTTATACTGTACATTTATAGAAATTATTCCATTTTTAAAATAGTAACAGCTTAAATTTTGGGAGCACATTACATGGGAAAAAGAGGCCAGAAACCCAAGTTATAAATTACAAGTTACAAATTGTCAAAACTTTTTTGAACGCCAACTAGCATGGCTAAATCTCAGCCACTTTTCTCCTTTCTCTGTCACCCTGTTCCCTACGAAGGCCTGCAGTCTTGGCTTCAATCACATGTACAAAATCTATCCATACTCTCTGCAAAGGCTCACATCCTTGGCTATAATGACATATACAATATGTCTCTTGACAGAACATGCAGGGAGCACAGAAAGCAATGTCCTTATTGAAGGAGGGTGATAGTGGAATAGATGAGACACAGAAGATTTTAAAATGTCTTCTTAGTTTCATCCATCATATACCATCACCATCATTTCTTGAGAAGTCTTTCAGATGAGGATACTAATAATTTGTAATCACTAAGAGTCAACATTGGCTTGATGGAAAGTAATAATCAGATAGCAGTATGCATTTTATATTTCTTCTAATACTTTGAACAAAAATTCTAAAGCAAACAGGCTTCAACATATGTCAAAAACTACCTATGGCTAATGCATGGTAACTGGAGTTTATTCGCAAATAAACATACACTTATATATTTTCTACAATCTCCACAATAGGGGTGCAAAGTGGGCTCACATAAAGTGGAAGTGATAAGCTCCATTACACTCTATTTTCCATGCTTATGATGTACATATATTGGGGGCCTTTATGTAACCCGAATTCTACAGCTAGTGGCAACTATTAGCTTTCTTAATATCAAAATGCCATGAGCCTCTAAGTGTTTTGTAATTTTATAGATACCAAATCAATTTCTGAGATCCTGAACTGACAACTCATTTGATGTTTATCAAGCTGCAGTTAGCATTAGGGAGGGAAATGGGGAAAATATCCTGAATTACCTAATTAGAAAAATAACGCATTGCATATTATCAGTTTGCTCAAGTATAATGACAAGAAAGAGCCTGTTATGAAAACTCAAATGGCTGTATAATTAATACAGCCTTGAGAAATAGATCTGGCTCTTACAAAAAACAAGGGTTTTTCAAAAGAAATTGGAAAAATCTCATTTAAGGACAGCTTCTAATCCTAATTTTGTAGCATTCAAAATTCCCAGAATTCCCAGAAGCATTAATCTCATTGAGCAGAAGTTCTCAAGCTGTGGATTGGAAATCCCTGGGTGGTTGCAAGCAATCTATATGAGAATTTTGTGTGTGTGTGTGTGTGTGTGTGTGTGTGTGTGCATGTGTATTGATCAAGTTTGTATGGGCAAAGTGGGATAATTTGGCAAAACTCAGCCTGGGATTTGCTTCTTATTTTGCTCATTCAAGACAGAAAAAATGGGATTCAGTTTTTATACGATTTCTGCTCTGCATATGGAGGCAAAATAGGAGCAGTGTTCAATTAATCACTCGATCAGTTTATTGCTGTCTCAGAGCAGGACACAATAGGAACAATGTAAAAACGTACTTCCAGTATTGCTCTTCACTTTGAAGCAGAATGGAATAGAAGGGACCTTGGAGGTTTTCTAGTCCATCCCCCTCCTCAAGAAGGAGACCCTATACCATTTCAAACAAGTGGCTGTCCAGTTTTTTTCTTAAAAACCTCCAGTGATGATGCGCCCAAGTTCTGAAGGAAGCCAATTCACTGGTTTATCATTATCACTGTTAGGAAATTTCTCCTTAATTCCAGGTTGCTTCTCTCCTTGATTAGTTTCCATCCATTATTTCTTATGCTGCTCTCTGATGCTTTGGAAAATATGTTGACCCCCCCCCCTCTTCTTTGTGNTCCCCCCCCCCCCTCTTCTTTGTGGCAGCCCTTGAAATACTGGACTACTGCTATCATATCACCTCTAGTCCTTTTTTATTCTAAACTGTCCATATCCAATTCCTGCAACCATTCTTGTTTTATGTTTTAGTCTCCAGGCCTTTAATCATTATAGTTGCTCTTCTCTGAACTTTATATAGATTTATATAGATTATAGTACATTATGATATTGTGGCATTGACTTTTATCAGGTAGAATCTACCAAAAAACCATCCATTTGTGGGGAAAGAAAGCTTCTAGAAAGCTCTAAAATAGTTTGTGGGTAGCACAAGGATTCTTTTGGATCCAACAACTTTGCCAAAAGGACAAATGAAAAACAGTCTTCTATCTAAGTAGGACATGTTAGCAAAAATTGGGCACAGCGTTGGATCTTCTGTCTCTTATTCTTGGCCATTATTTTGATTACTTCATCAGATATTTCTTATATTGTAGGTGGATTGGTAATCAGAATACCCCTGCAATGCTTTTAAAAGATGAAACAGAGTTCTGCTTTAAAAAAAGGAAATGTGAACCATATTAAGGAGGCTTTTTTGCTTTCAAAGCTTTTATGCAAATATAATACTGAACAAACAAATAAATATAAACTGTCACTTGCAAATTTGTGAGATTTAATCTGCCTCAGAGCAATTGTCCAGACAGCAAGTGCCCCCTACACTTGAAACTAGGGAATTTCAGTTAATTATCCCACCCCTTGGTTGGCAACTTTAAGACCTGTGGATTTCAACTCCCAGAATTCTCAAGCCATCAATTGAAGCAAGTTAGGATTAAACATCAAGATCTCACAATTTTGAAATGGTTCAAAATTTCCTTGACTTGCAAAACCAGTATTTAAGAATTGTATTGCAAAATTATACTATACAGAAATAATATTTATCATTGCTTGCAAATAAATATGGCTAAAAGAGGCGAACATGAATTGAAATACTTAAATGAATATCAAGTATTTATCAGGATGATTCAAATAAAGCATATTGTATTTCCTTTGCTTTTTAAACTTATCTTAAATTTAATTATAATTCTTCAATGTTTTGACAACACAGTTTAGCAAATTAAACGTTAAGGAACATTTCTCAAAAGGAATTAGATTTATTTTCCTTGCTATGAAACAACTAATAATGCTTTATGAATATAAAACACATACCTTATCTGTAAAAGAGCAAAATCTAGGAATGAGAATATATACCTTCACTATAACTTAGGGTTGTGGCAATTTGTGAACTTATGATCCCCAAAATAAATTTAATATAATTCACTCCATTCACAAAACTAAACTCTGGAGAAGAGGAAGAGGTTAAATAGATCACCCCAAACCATTTATTGGAAGCTCAACAACTTGGTCTCCTGGTGAAGGGAGGGGGGGTTTCTTGCAAATAGAGACTCCATTCCTGCAAAGTCCAGAAAGGCTTTTTGCTTTTTGGGGAGGAGGAAGGACTTTGATAAAACAATTAGTTTTACTGAGATTTCAGATGTGCTCCAGCTGAGCTAGAAATAAATTGGCTCAGCACTATTGAACTCAGCTGACATTGTTGTATCCCAAAGGTCTTCAGAGCTGCTTGTAGACAGAAGACTGTCTGTGGAAACCTTCAGATCACTCCTGATCCAAAAATAGCTCTTGACTTACACTCTTTCTTAATCCCACTCCACCACATCAATTATTGTCTGTGCTTTTTAATTGAACAGTAAGAAACTCATCTTGTCACAGGCTTGCTCCTGCTTTGCTCCCAGGATAATTTCATCCTTGAAATTTTGGGTTTGACTGATACTCTGGAATCATTTTCCGTTCTCCCACCACATCAAATGTTTAAAAGCTGCCAAGCATTTGTGGAGGAGATGGAATTCTGTTTGGACTGTAAGACCAGAAAAAAAAGTATGCCAAATAGATAAGTAGCAGTTTTGGAGTGATTTATTATTCATGTATTTAAAACATCTGCAGTTTGCCCCTGATTAAAAAATTTAAGACATTTACAGAAGTATGTTCATGATTCATATTGAAAAATGGGTGTAAGTAAGATCATAAACATCTTTGTGGTTTCCATCGTTCCAAAATTGTGTCGACAAAAAATAGCAAGTGATAAACAAATATTCCGCATTTTGTCTACTTGTGTGCAAAACACTCAAAAGTGAAAGTATAGAATATAGAATAGAATAGAATTCTTTATTGGCCAAGTGTGATTGGACACACAAGGAATTTGTCTTTGGTGCATATGCTCCCAGTGTACATAAAAGAAAAGATACATTCGTAAAGAATCATAAAGTTCAACATTTAATAATAGTCATAGGGTACAATAAGCAACTAAATCATACTAGGAAACAATCAATAAAAAAATCATAAGGATAGAACCAACAAAGTTACAGTCATATAGTCATAAGTGGGAGGAGATGGGTGAAAGGAAGGATGGGAAGACTACTAGCAATCATAATGCAGACTTAGTAAATAGCTGAACAGTATTGAGGGAATTATTTGTTTAGCAGAGTAATGGTAATTGGGGGAAAATAGTTCTTGTGTATAGTTGTTCTGGTGTGCAGTTCTCTATAGCATTGTTTTGAGGGTAGGAGTTGAAACCGTCTGTGTGGATTATTTCTTGTTTTTCAAACTATGGCAAGCGTAGAGATGAAATAACTTGAGGACAGGGCTTGAATTGCACTGTGAAAATGTACATTTTTTTACCACTCTGTAGAAACCACTCCACCCTGAGAAAACAGGGAGTCCTTGTTTAGCAATCACAACTGGCACCTGCAACTTAGTCATTAAGTGAAGTGAAGTGATCAAGTGAAACCATAAAGATGTTTATGATCTTACTTCAGATTTCCTTTGCCTTACAGTCCTGTGTAAGTTGTAAATATGATAATTGGTTGTAAAGTTACTTTTTCATCAGCATCATAACTGTGGTCACTAAATGAGGTAGTTGCTAAATGTGGAACACTTGCATATTCAGGTCAACTGCTTAAGACAATCATTTTTTATAACAGTATATATTCCATCAGAGTTACAATTAACATACTAGGCTTTTTCTGTAATGAATTTTTATTTTGTTTATTTTTAAAAAGAAGCAGATGTGTTTGTCAATAATCAACTTTATTTTACCTCTTTTGTAGCTTCCCTGCACAGATTTGTAAACTTCATTATCATAAACATGAGTAACAAAAAGATGCATTTAAATTGCTACTACATATATTATTTTGAAAGATGACTGGGTCCTTAAGTCCATGGAAACTGCTGATTATTACAGCTACTCTTTCTTGCCGATTTGACATTGCTATAAAATGGAGTACCCATAGTTTGGCTGCAATTGGTTTGTGTGCACTGTCCTTGGCTTACGAAAGATTATTCCTAAACAAAGCTTGCTTGAGTACATAAGGCTGGTTTCTCTTAAGATAGTATTAACCATATTATTTTTGTAGCATTGAAGCTAAAAACCAGGTGGGGAATATCTTGCCTAGGCTTTCTACATATGAAATTCAAGGCTTTTTCACACTTATCATTTAAACTGACTTATGAAAATCCTTTTAGAACAGGATTGGTATTTTGCTAATAGATTGCAAACTATTCACAATGGCTTGCATGCTATCCATCCTCCCATTTTAAAAATCCTCTGGTGCTGGGTTCTCTAGACTCTGTCACAGGAAGACAACAATCAATTGCTAGACATAGAAAAATAAATTTATATATATATTTACAGTATATGTCAATATTCTCCACTCTTATTACATCAACAGAAAGTTGCCCAATGGCCCTGCTTAGACTCTCAGACTCTCCTTGGGAAGGGAAACCCAGAAGCCCATCTCCAGGGTGTTATGCAGAGGAATTCTTCATACATCTGAGGCTAAAATTGCTTGGATTCATTCCCAGTTGGATGCCAAACATGAAGCTAGTCCTGTGGGGATGCCTTGGAACAGGGATGGGATTCTACCAGTTCTCACCTATTCTCTAGAACCGGTTGTTAACATTCTAAGCAGTTTAGAGAACTGGTTGTTAGAAAAACTACTGGCCTAAATCTGTAAGGAAGGCAGGAAGGAAACATTCTGGTGTTGCTTAGAGAAACTGCCTCTCCGTTAATTCTTATTACATTCTTGGCAGGACTAGACTTCCTGTCTCTGGAACTTCCCTGGAGCTTTTTCCCCCTCCTTTGCTTGTGTGGGGTGACCATTCAAAGGTACAATGGCACTGAAAAAAGTGACTTATGACCATTTTTCACACTTATGACTGTTGCAGCATCCCCACAGTCATGAGAGGCCAGGCGAGGAGATGCATGCCTCGATGTGAGTGATATTGAGTTGGCCACACCCAGCCAATAACATGATCATAAAGCCATGTCCACCCAGTCACATGACCACCAAGCCATGCTCACCAGCTAAGCCACGCCCACAGAACTGGTTGTTAAAAATTTGAATCCCACCCTTGCCTAGGAAGCAGATTTACCTGGTTATGTGGTAACAGTTTGATTTTGTCGGACTTGAGGAAGTGAACAATGTCATTTAGAATGTAAATAGAATCATATGTGCAGAGGTGGTCTTCAGCAGGTTCTGACTAGTTCTGGAGAACCGGTAGTGGAAATTTTGAGTGGTTTGGAAAACTGACAAATACCACCTCTGACTGGCCTCACCTCCATCTATTCTCTGTCTCCCAAAGACCCAGTCAATTGGCTGGGTCTTCTTTTGTTGCCCTGCAGAGGAGAACAGAGCTGGGAAGCAGGTTAATGGGTGTGGAAGGAATGGAGATTTTACAGATTCCTTCACCTGCCCCTCCCACCAAGCCATGCCCACCAAACATGCCCACAGAAACAGTAGTAAAAATGTTTGGATCCCACCACTGCACATGTGCATTAGATCCATGGTCTGCCTGGTTAATAAAGGCTACCTGAGATATGTCATATGGGTAAGTCCAAGCAATGGTGAATTCATCCTTGTTGGAGGGGGTGTTTCTGGCACGTTTTAAAGAAGCACTGGTTTGCCTCTCCTCAAGGTAGAAGTGGTGCATCCATCTTCACTTTTCTTAACTGCTCATTGGCTTTCAATAACATAGACCATGGTATCTTTGGGGATGGCTTAGGGAATTGGAGGTGGGTGGCACAGTTCTGTATTGATTCACCTCCTTCCTCTGAGGTCAGTCCCAAATACTGTTTGTAGGGATAGGTCCAGCTCTTGGCCTCTGTGTTGCAGGGTGCCTCATGGCTCAGTGCTTTCTCCTTTCCTGTTTAACATCTATATGATACTACTGGATGAGATCATCCATCACCATGGGATGAGGTATTACCAGTATGTTATTGATACCCAACTATACATCTCCATCCTGGACAAAGTAAGCGTTGCTATAGATGTTCCTTTATGATATCTGGAGGCTATAGGGACCTGAATGGGGACAACAGATGTCAACTGAACCCTGGTAATATCGAATGGCTGGGGAGGCTCTGCATCTAGGAATGTATTGTATTTGGTCTTGGATAGGGCTGCACTACATAGACCAACCCAGTACGTCATCTGGGGGTCCTCCTAGACTTGTGACTCCTGTTCAAAGAGCAGGTGGCAGTCATGGCTAAGATGGCTTTTACTCGACTTCATATTGTGCATCAGTAATGCCCTTTTCTAGATAAGGAGGCTCTCAGACTCTCATGCCTTGATCATCCCGCATTTGGCCTATTGCTTCTACATGGGGCTACCCTTGAAAATAATCCAGAAACTTCAGCAGGTACAAAATGTGGCTGCACAAGGCACCTCCAAAATAGCATCCATAACATTTCTGCTGCATAGTCTGCATTGGGTGCCAATTTGCTTCTAAGTCCAATTCAAGCTGTTGGTTGTGACCATTAAAGCTCTTCATGGCATGGGGACAGGTTACTTATGCAACCATTTTCATGCTGCTACATCAACCTGGTCAGGCAGGGAGGTATGTTGCAGTCCTCACCAACTAAAGAATTCAGATCAGTACGGTCTAAGGAGATTGCCATTGCCCCCATCCTGTGGATCACTCTCCCCCTGGAGGTGAGACAAGCCCCCATCTCTTGCCTTCTGTAAAGGTGTAAATACATGGCTGTACATTTTTGCTTGGGGTTGATAGATAAGCATGTAAATGTGAGGTTGGTTGGTGCTATGAAAGCCTTCCCTTACCTTTTAATTATCATTCCTTGTCCTTTTAAAATATATCCACTGTTTTTATGCTGTTTATATTTTATTGTACACAGGCCAGAATCTCACTCTGAGGGAGATGAGTTTTTAAATATGAAAAATAAAATAAAATAAAATAAAATATATACAGCATTGAAGTATCAGACCGGAGATACATGCAGGTTAAACAAGAAAAACAAGCATTTAAAAATGCTATTCTTTTCAGCACTCAGTCTAATATTTATACACCACCCTTTATTAGCATAGGTTGTCAGAAAGCCAACATATTCTCCAAGGTTTTATTATTTTTCCAATCCCCTGAGTAAAGGGTTTTAGTACCAAATAGCTCAAACAAACCTATGTGCTATCTGGGACTTAGTGATGAAATCCTTCTACTTTAGTGACTTGAACAACTTCAAAACTGTAAACCCTTCAGTTGATGGCCCAGCAGTTAAACCATCAGACTAGAAAGCAGAAGAATATCAGATCAAGTCCCATCTTAGGCATGAAAGACAGCTGGGTGACTTTAGGCCAGTAATTTTCCCATAGCCCAATCCACCTTTATCCCAGTCCACTATTCCATATTGTTTGAAGGCTTCCAAGAAGTTCCTTATCAATAACCTTAATGATTACAGACCAGTGACACTCACTCCTATCATCATGAAGTGTTTTGAGAAATTGGTCTGCTGGCACATCATTTCTGGTCTTCTGCGTACATTTGATAAGCACCAGTTTTCATACAGAAGAAATAGATCTACAGAGGACGCTATAGTCATCACTCTTGATATTGCTCTGACTCATCTACAACAGCAGGGGGGCTATGTGAGGATGCTTTTTGTAGATTTTAGTTCTGCATTTAACACAACTCTTCCACATAGACTAGTGTCTAAACTTCTGGACCTTGGGCTTTCCAATTCAATCTGCCTTTGGATTATGGATTTCCTGTCTAGCCACTCACAGAGGGTCAGATTAGGTAATCATATCTCTTCAGCCTTTATTCTTAACACTGGTACACCACAGGGTTGCGTGTTAAGTACCTTACTCTATACTCTTTATGTGCATGACTGCATTCCCACTCACGCTGAATTCCCACTCAAATTTGCAGATTATACAACAGTGGTGGGACTCATCTCTGGGAGAGGGATGAGTCTATCTACCAAGATGCTTTTGTGGTGTGGAGACAGTAACTTGGTCCTCAACACTGATAAGACCAAGGAACTTATAGTGGACTATAGAAAGAACAGATCAGACATCCAGCCCTTGCTTATCAATGGGGACCGAATGGAGCAAGTCAGAGGTGGGATGCTACTGGTTCTGCTTGGCTCTGTAGAACCGGTAGCTCTGAAGAGCAGTAGACATAGAACCGGTTCTGTGTCTGCTGCTGTTTGGCTCACCCATCTACCTGGGCTCTTACCTGACCTTTATTTCCTGCTTTTTCAACCTCAGCTGCTTTGAGTGGCACAGCTGAGGTGGAAAAAGCAGGAAAAAGGGTGTTTTTCAAATACTGCACATCTGCGCACAATGCTTATCAGCTGTCCTGGAGGCACAGCTTTTGTTGTATTACACACACACGCAACATACGTCTGGCAAAATGTAAGTATCGAACCAGTAGTAATACCAGTTGAAGCCCACCTGGAATCAAGAAACCAATTTTAAGTTTCTGGGTGTTTCCATAAAAGAGGACCTGACCTGGGGTACTCACATTGCAGCACTAGTCAAAAGGGCCCAGCAAAAATTATACTATCTGAGACTTCTTAGAAAACAACTGAATGAAAAACTGCTGATGACCTTCTACCGCTGCACCATACAGAGTATTTTAACTACTACACCTGTGTATGGTTTGCCAATTGCACAATGGCAGATAGGACAGCCCTCCAGAGGGTCAAAGTCATTGCCCAGAAGATCATTGGTTGCCCTCTCCCCTCTTTGGTGGAGCTTTATAGCTCCCGCTGCCTTCTCAAAGATCCATCTCATCCTGGGAACCCTTTTTTTGAACTATTACCATCTGGCAGACGGTACAGAAGAATAAAAACAAGGACAAAAAAGCTGAAAAACAGCTTTTATCCCAGGGCAGTAACTTTATTGAATTCTACTGTACAGTGCAATATTAATGCAATATCAGGGGTTTTCAATTTAATGTATAAATGTGAAAGATGTGTGTTTGTGCTTATTTTCATAGTCATAATGTACAGTGAAGATAGTATTTCATTGTATGAGGTACAATGACAATAAAATAAAATAAAATAAAAAATACTAAACAAAGCTAAACACCTCATAGGATTGTTGTCGAGAAAATATCATGAAAATATTATTTGATTAAAATAAGAAGGGTGTGGGTTGGATACATTTGGCGTCTTGAGTAATTTGTAAAAATAATAAAAGTGGATACAAAATAAATAAATATTTTTAAAAGCAAAGGGGAAATTAGGATTAGGAAATTACTGAAAACATTTCTTCTTGGTTTCAAAGCAGAAACCTACTCTTTGCCACACAAAGAACTCAACCCCCATGCTATTTTAGCAGTGTTTTAGCAATGAAATACAGAAAGATTATAGTGTATGAACAGAGCACAAGTAATGTTTAAAGTGAAACATATGATAAAATATATTATATATATATATATATATATATATATAATACCCGAAGGAAGCTAAACAGCACAAATGTAAGTACCCGCGAGAGCTTAAAAAAACATATATATATATATATATATATATATATATATATATATATAAAACTTCATATTTATGTAACTGTCATCTTTTTCTCATCAGCAAGGCATTCAGAGTGCTTCCTATCATCCTTCCACGATATGATTAAGTGACTATTCTAGCAAAAATTAACAATTTTGATAACATTGGATTTTCCAGTTTAGTCCCTTAAAATGTGGAAGGATGCATTCTTTCATTTTTGTGCAGTAGTCTTGCTACATTTTGGGGAGCAGAGGAAGATCCATTTGAAAAAAATAATCCCAAAATATTAAATGTTCTGACCTTCAGATAGATGTTCCTTACAGTTGCATGAACTACAATAATAGCTCTGTGTAATGCTTTCCCTGTAGCAGAAGATGAAAAAAGTAAATGAAAAAATGTCCCTGAAGATTGCAAGCCAACGGAGGGAGAAGGGGAAAAGAGAGAGAAGCTTAGAGCATTTTTGCCAACAATATAATTTTGATAGCTCTTTGGATGATCTAGTCTTTGAATAATACATTGGATCCAATTTAAATACTTTCAATCCATTTAATTCTAGCTGACCAGATATTTGGAGAGCCTGTATGAAGTGATATTCTCATTTAGTCATAAAGAAAGGAAAAAATCTTTCAATATTGTTTGCTGTTTGGCACTTTTCATTTTATATCAGAGGTGTCCAACATTGGCAATTTTAATGTTTACATGCTGGCTGGGGAATTCTGGAAATTGAAGTCCATAGGTCTTAAAGATGCCAAGGTTGGACATCCCTGCTTTACATTGTGGAAAGTCACCTCCCCCCCCCCCCNCCCCCCCCCCCCCCAAGTAGAATGAAATTTTGGAACTATTAAAAAGGCAGAATATTATATGTCCCGAAATGAAAAATGGAGAAACATGTTTTTTAGAGGGAGAAAGCAACCCCCCTTTTTCATAACAGCCCACAGCAGATGTCACCATTTAAGAGGTAAAAAGCTTATTGAAAACTAGATAGCTCTATTCACAGGAAAAGCAAATACTGCAGGCAGAAATCCATTCAAAACGGGATATTTTGAAATTCCCTGCAGCAAAGTCTGAACAAAGGCAGAATGATAGGATTAGCCATCATCCAAGATCCAACACAGGAAAAAGCCATTAAGCCACAATGGGAATTATTACATTACTCTCAGAGCAGTCCAACTTCAAACTTAGCTCAGACAAACACCTAGGATTTGTACTTTGCCTATAGAGCCAGCTATGACCCCTACATAAACGCTACATGGCAGTGGTGGGATTCAAATTTTTTTACCACTGGTTCTGTGTGTGTGGCTTGGTGGGTGTGATTTGCACAGAGGGCTTGTTACTGACTTTCTCCTGCAATCCTGCACTTTTCCTATGTGTTAAACAGCTGATGGGTAGCAATCTGCTGTGCCACGTGAAGCAGCTGAGCTTGAAAACTAGGAAATAAAGGTCAGAATAGAGCCAGGGTGGACAGGCAGGCCCATCAACTGATCATCGGCGTGAACAGGCTCGCTCACAGATAATCCTCAGAACTACCAGTTTGGCCGAACCAGACCAAACCGATAGAATACTATCCCTGCTACATGGCTCCATGGGAGTCTTACAACAACCAACAGAATACATGTTCTTGCACAAGAACAGGAGTTCAAATACAAATACAAAGCTCAAAGAAGGTATAAAAATCCCCCACTGCCTGTGGTCAGCTGCCCCTGAACCCATGTGGTTCTGCTTCATAATTTAAACCAACTTTCCAACAAGCCTCCATGCTTCCAGTGTCTTTCTCCTGACTTGGAACTGAACCAAATGAATATTTCTTCCCACAATATAAAGGTTGAGTTCATACTGCTCTGATCATAGGAAAGCCCCAAAAGTGAAATTGGCAAGCACAAGACGGACTGTTAACTATCTACTTTCTGAAGAGGTACAACTGAAGGGAAAAAGTAACAATGAAATGTTCACTATATACAGTATGTCACGTGCTATTCTATGAGCTTATGTTTTACAATCAATTCACAATCCATCTATGAATTAATCAAAACCCATGTCACACTGCACCAAAGGATGCAAAGAGGATGTAAAACAGACAAAAAAGCTTGCCATCCGTTGGAAAACGCGATGCATCCGTTGTGCTACGCACTGCAAATGTCTTTCATACGCTCTATCAGTCGAGCATCCGTCTACTGCTATTTCATCCGCTCAAAAGTTTGAGCCGCCCACAAAACTTTTTGAGCGGATGAACTATTCCACCGCGTACTATCTACATCCACGACACATACAAGCAACAAACGTTCTACTGTCCATTGTCATCCATTTACACGTCCAGTGTATCCTCTTCGGCATCCTCTGGCCATCTGGGCAATTAACATCCGCTGCAACTGAAAACGGAAAGAGGAAGGAAGCGAAAGGTACGCGGAATTGTCCACACAGCGTTAGTACCCTGGACATAGAAAGATGAAAGCGCATGCAGCTCAGAAAAAAGTATTAAAACGGACAAAACGTTCGTATATGGGACTATCTAGGATATTTAGGATGTCTGGAGGAGTCTAGAGTATGTGGAGGGACACCTAGCGGAAAACTGACATTTCCTATAAAAAGGGGGAGAAATCACCTGGATCTCACTATCAGTCCAGCAGCCCTTGGT
Organism: Laticauda laticaudata; assembly: GCA_004320025.1. Classification (NCBI taxonomy): domain Eukaryota; kingdom Metazoa; phylum Chordata; class Lepidosauria; order Squamata; family Elapidae; genus Laticauda; species Laticauda laticaudata. The sequence continues at coordinate 14,505 of BHFT01016188.1, forward strand.
GTGCAGACGTCTTTCAGCCTTGCTCTTGCTCTTCCACATCATCCATTGATGTCCACCATGGATCATCGCACACTCCTTTTGGTAGCCGCCATCATTCAACACCAGAGCCAAGCCCTGTTCGAACTGTTTCAACCTTTTCTACGCAAGGAGAAGGAGACGTCCAAAAGCTGTCTGGGTCCAAAGATGGATCAGGAGAAGAGTGGAGTTGGACTCTATGACAAGCTGATGGTGGAGCTGAGGAATTAAGACCCTCGTGGCATCCCAGCACTTCAGGAGAGATACACCAGCCATGTTTGACGAAGTTGTGAGTGTCTGAGACCCAGGTTGACCAAGCCAAGCACCAACTTCCATCCCAGCCTGGACCTTGGACTGAAGTGGCACTGACTCTGTGCCACCCTGGCCTCTGGGACCACATACAGAAACATGCAGTATGCTGGAGGGTGCCACACAACACCATCAGCATTGGGGTCAGAGAAGTGGTGCAGGCCATTCATCAAAGAATATGTGGAGGAGCTCCTCCAGTGTCCCACCACTGAAGAAGGCTGGAGGAAAGTTGCAGAGCAGTGGTATCAGAGGTTGAACTTTCCACACACTGTTGGAGCCATAGATGTGAAGGCACGTGGCCTGCAAAGCCTCACCCAACTCAGGGTCCAATTATTTCAACTGGCATCATCCTCTTTGCCATGGTCGATGCTGACTACAAGTTCATGTACATCGATGCTTCAGGCAATGGATCAGCTTCAGATGCCCAGATATACATATGCCAGTGACCTCAAGGATGGCGCTGGAACGCAACCTCATCAGGGTTTTCCAGATCCAGACCCCCACCCAACGCACACACAAGGTTCCCTCAGAACCTACCTCATGAAGCCCTACACTTCAAGATACCTCACCCGTGAAGACAGGATTTTTCAACTACAGGCTGACCAGGGCAAGACATGTGGGGAGAACACCTTGGCACCCTGGCCAACAGGTTTCCAGGTACTTCTCACCACCATGCAGCATCACCCACAGACTGTGAGGAGCATCATGGAAGCTTGCTGCATCCTGCACAATCTCATGCGCACCCGTTACCCAGTGTTGCAGAACAGGCTTGTGGACCATCAACAAGGCAATGGGGACAGGAGGCCTGGTGAATGGAGCAAGGACAAAACCTGATAGACACTGTGGATTGCAAGGCCCAACAGAGTTTTCACTGTGAAGGGAAGAAGCAGCGCAACCTCCTGAAACACTGGTGCAACTCCCCAGCTGGGCAGTGAGTGGCAAGACAGGATGGTGGATGGATGCTTCCTTCAGCCTGTCTCATCACACTGATGACATTGTACCATGTATGTTGAGTGGCCTTACAATGAACAGGGCATAATAAAGAGTTTTGTTTATGTTGAAATGTGTTGATCAATGATTAAATTGGTTTATTGATAATAAGGGCCATATGTATGGCAGCTGGAGGGTGGACCATACAGTCCCACTATGCTTGCACTGGAGGTTTATCTATTCCACAACTATCCTTACCCATCACAAACTATCCTTATACCACAGCTATCCTTACCAATCCCACAGCTATCCTTAACCCATCCCACAGCTATCCATCCCACAGCTATCCTTACCCTCCCACAAGCATGCAAAGGTTTAACCCTTTTTTCAAAGTTTTTTATTAAGTAAAAAAAAATGAACCAAGTGTGTGAAGCAAAGATAAACCTTTTTTAATAACAAACTGTTATGCTTTGAGGGCCTTGAGCTGGTCCACCACAGCAGCAGCAGGAGAAACACCAGCAGCAGCAGGAGAAGCACAACAGCACCAGCAGGAAAAGCACCAGCAGCACCAGCAGCACCAGCAGCAAAATGACCAAGTAAAGTGTCTTAAGCAAAGATAAAGTGAACAGGTTAAAAACTCATTCTCTGGCACTCTTCTCAGTCACTCTGAGGCGTACCCATGGTCTCAGATGTAAAGGGGTCAGGGATTGTGGAGGTGGCTGTTGCTAGAGTGCTGGGTCATGAGCCCATGGGTGCCTGGCCCCGAGAGTACAACAGGAGATGGTGTGTGCAGCGAAGCTCTCAGAGAGCTGACTCAAGTCCTGTGAGGTTGAGAGGCTCTTCATCAAGTACCTGGGAATGTGAGGCTAAAGACTGATGACAGATGTTCTTGAGGAAGGGCTTGGCTGTGGGGTGGAGGAAGGGAGGAGTGTAGTAGGGCTGTCTTGTCTCCAGCTGGGTCAGTGAGGCGTCTGTGGCATCTGTGGTGTCTGAGGAACCTGGGTCTGGACTGGGAAGGGCTGCCTCTGCTGTGGGAAGTCCTGGTAGTGATAGGCTTGTAGGCGAGGGGCTGTTGAAATCTGTGGAAGGGCTGTGACATCGCCTGGGTGGAGGAACAGACCTGAGTGGGTAGGAGCAGGTTCAGCTGGGCCTGAGGGTGGTAGGGAGGTGGATCTCTCTTGGTCAACAGAGCCTGGTAGACTGGGCTACGGATGCAGGTGTCAGCATGTGGCGCGCACTGAGGGTAGCGGTGGTGCAGAAGAGCTGTGATCCTCTCTTTCATCGCCTGGTACTGCTCGGCATGTCCATGAGGGTCTGGCACACGTACTGATGAAGGGCTTGCGGTTAGAGGATGGTTTGTCGAAGTGGACCAGCTGGGAGAGGAGATCTGTGCTGGCTTTATTGTGTCCCTGATCTCCAAGAGGAACAGTGTGGCTCTGTCCTCTGGTCTGCCTCTCTTCCTGCTTTCTTTGGAGGTGGGTCTGGGTCTGGGTGTGGGTTGTCTCTGGTGGCTGCTTCTTCTTGCTCCATCTGAGACAGGGGATCCTCCACGTTCTCCGCGCACGGGGAGTGCAGCTGTTGGGGGGGGGTCTCTTGCTGGTGGGCCCTCCAAAGACACCTGCCTGGACAAGGTAGCTGTCTCCTGGCTGGAAGAGGAGTGGCTCTCTTGGGCTGCTCCTCGGCTGGCCGGATCTCACCCTCCAGGAAGCTGAACCTGCCATGACATAGGTTCTCCCGCGTCAGTGAGCTTGACAGTGGCCTGACCGCGATTTCTTCAGGTGCAGCTTGCCATACCAGGTGTGCATGTGCTTCCACATCCAAGGAGTACATCTGAAGTGTAACCCAGGCTCTCCCCTTCTCTCTCCATGCTGCCTGCTTCCTCTTGGTGTCGCCATAGAGCCTGTGGCCCTTCCTCCACAGGTACTCATTCTCCCTCAGACATTCCAGGACCTCCTCCTCATGGTCCTCGGAAATGAGAATACTGTTTCCTCTCCCCCTTCTCCTTGCCTTGCCTCTTCCTCCCTCTGGCTAGGGGCTTCAGGGCCTTCAGCAGCAGGGCTTTGAGCCTTGGGCTAGGCGGTCCATCACAGCAAGCAGCAGGAGAAGCACCAGCAGCAGCAGGAGAGGCAGCAGGAGAAGCACCAGCAGCAACAGCCCAGCAACACAGCCGAGAAGCACCAGCAGTACCAGCAGGAGAAGCACCAGCATCAGCAGCAGCGACAGCCAGCAGCACCAGCAGCCTTCAGACGTCAGCGCCAGGGGGTGGGATGGTGGTTCTGTCCTTCTTGCCAGGGCTGGCAGGAGTAGGCACAGGCTTCCTCTTCTTCCCCATCTGTTCTCTCAAGATGTCTCTGGCAGCAGTCTTTCCTCTGAATGCTGACTGCTTTGCGAGCTGCATCCTTTTTATAACCACGGAGCTTATGCAATTCATTCCTCCCCGCATGCCCCAGTGAACGCTTTGCATCCACTATGCATCCTATAGGCGTCCGTGATGCATCCGCGTCATCCGCTCCTTCCGCTACATGGCCGCTTTGCTACGGTTGTGTCATCCGCTTCCATCCACTTCCATCTGCTAGGCTTCCTCCGAACATCCATTTTACATCCCCGCTACATCCTCCCCACGTCCGTTCCTTTCCATTGTTGTCTGCTCTGTTTATGCACATTTGGGGCACTTTTGAGAGCGGATAACAACGGATGGAAAATTTGCTCGTCCGCTTTGTCCTTTTTGCATACGTTTTGCATCCGTCGGCCAGTGTGACCTTGCCTTAAACTGCAATCCATCCATGTTTAGTTCAAGATTTGTGTATTGTCATGCCACCATCTCCTGAAATGTCTATAGAAGGATGGCAGGTGTCTATTTAAAAAATCAAGAGGTTACAATTGCTCTATTATAATAGATCAAGCTTTGTTCTCATCCAACATCTTCTTTACAACAGTAGCTAACCAGATGCATTCAGGAAAATCACAAGCAGGCTTTTAAAACAGTTTGCTTTCTGCCTATTGTTATTCAAAAATGTTTAGCTTTTGAACATAATCTGGTCTGAATGCTAGATTAAGATTGGGGAGGCCTAGGTTTTCACTACTTTCTGGACTTCACAGAGTTTCTAGTCTTGGGCCAAACATATTTGTTTAGCCTGATAATGTTGTACAGAGTTGTTGGGAAAAAAGGTTGGGATGATCAGCAGAATGGATGATCATGATCTTGAGTTCTAGAACAATATTTCTCAACCTTAGAAATTTGAAGATATGTGGATTTCAACTTCCAGAATTCCTGGGATTTACTGACTGGGGAATTCTGGGACAAACATTTTAAAGTTGCTGAGATGGAGAAACATTACTCTCGTGTAAAGACATGATACATTTTAAAAACTACATGATTTAAAGATTGGCATACTAATAATGAATTAGCATAATTTTAAAACATATATTGCATATATTACTTTTTCCTATAAGTCTGAGATACAATCATGTGTATGCCCTGAAGTTAATGAGATTTAAGAAGCCTATTGTTATACATTTTAGGTGCTTAAGGAGGACTTCCAGATTAGCAATTTATAGTATCATTTTACCATCACTGTGGTGATAAATCATTATTGCAGGCTATATATCACCAGTAAGATTGTGGAGTGATGCTATAAATCACTAGTTTGGAAATTTTCATTAATAGAAAGCCCAGAATGCAATGCTGAAGAGTTTGACTTCCCAGAAGAATTAAAGGGCCACACAAAAGTGCGAAGGAACAGATTAATAATATACTTACCCAAATAGGGATCATTATCACACCATAATAGAGAGGCTGTACTGTATTCAATTTAACACTACAGTAAGTAGCTGCATTGTCAGAAATTGTATTCATTTACTGGCAGAGACATAGTTAACAGAGTCAGTGAGTAGGCATGGTAACAGATCAGCCAATGGGAGCTGACCTGAAAAGTGAAACTAGAAGTTCTCTCTCTGTTTTGCTCCTGCTGCTGAAGTTACTTGCAACATGTTTCTGTTTGAGTTTGCTCCATGTTGAAGAAATCTACAACTGGTTTGTAAAATTTACTTATTATGTTTATAAAGACGTAAAATGAAGCATCAGCCATCTGTGTTTATTTTCTGGCACTGAATTAATGCTGCAAAACTCTGAACATGTAGTTACTTTACCATCTGTGTGAATGTGTAGTATACACAATAATGATCACAGTTCTATTTGGACTACCAGATTATCATAAGTAGTTTTGTGGACGTGCTCTATACAGAGTTGCCTATTCTCAAAACGATTGGCTTCTCTCAGCCTAGTGTGAGACCATAGGTTCCTATGAAAAATATTTGGAATTGAGTCAAAGTTTTCAGGGTTTCTGGGGGACAGCTAACGTATCTTGAGTTTATCTTCATCACCAACACTCCTGTTGTTACATTCATTTATTTTTTATAAATAATATTTTCATCCTGGTTCCATTATGACACATAGGTTAGAACTGTAGAACAGGAGAACTGCCCGTTCAGACATAAGGAGTAGTAAATGGACTCTCCTAATTATAAATTTGTCACCTTAAACAAAAAATGAAAGAGCAAGGCAATTTTCATGTGCAAATTATTATAGATAATCTAATGATTTAAAAATTAGAATATGTCCAGCTTCACAAGCATTTGCTATATAAATGATTCTATGATATATGGGAATATTTGGATTTGTAAGTAGCAACATTATTCAGTCTCATTTTTAAATTTATAATTAAAGCCAGTGTACAGAATCATTACAATTTTAACTTCAATTAAATGATAGCAAAAAGTTATTTTTCTTGAAAAATAGTGGAAACATTACTAATATGGAATTTGTAGAGGCAAATATTATATTTATTCTAGTTCCATGTTAAATTTATTCCAGTCCTCTAACTTAAAATGCAATCTTTATAGATATATCGAGTTAAGTGATTACATTACATCTCTCTGTGTTAATGTGTTTGGTTTGAGCCTATAGATTATTTTGTGCTTGAGATTAATTAAAAAAGAGAAATCTTAATATTTTTACCACTTTGTAAAAAAAAAGTACAAAATATGGCACCTACCTAATGTGGTTCTATATTCTAGAGAACTTTTCTTGACTAAGAATTATTAAATTATAAATTATAACTCTCATTCTGTGAGCTTCACTATAGATATTGACAAGCCTGAATTCTTTACATTATACATTTGTTCAACCAGTTAACATGGAAATATTTTAAACTACTGTACTTTAAATTCAACAAAGGAATACTTAGTAAGGGTGTTGTTATAAAGTCATGCTTTATTAACAACAATTTTCAGTTTAATTTTGAAGGGTTTTGCTTTGTGGCTTCAAGTCAAACTTGACTCCTGGTAACTATACAGACAAGTCCATGCAATTTTCTAGGCAGCAGTTTTAGAAGTATATGGCACTGCCTTCTTCTTAAGGCTCAGAGAGAATGACTAGCCCACAGTTACTTAGTTGGCTTAGGTTTAGCAAATTTATAAGCCATCAAATCCACATCATTTAGAGAACTCAACATGTACAAAGTTGTTGTTTTTTTCTGAAGAGGTATATTTTGCTTCTAATGAGTACAATTAAATTGGACCATAATTTGTTCAAATAAGCCAGCTGATTTGATAGGTTCAGAAATAAGACACCATGTAAATGAGCTCATGCCATTGAGGGCATTCACAAAATTCTGAATGTGAATAAAAGTGACTGCAAAAAGATTTGCCAGATGTATCAGGGAGTACTCGTGGACTTAAAGGAGAAGCAAGCATGATAGAAGATGGACAACACAACAGAAAGCCTGTATTAATGTGATTCTGAGAAGAAACTAATAATAGAAATCCAAATGAAATGCTGCAAAACGTTAAAAGTTAAAAATATTTTAACAGAAATTCTGCTGGATTATTGAGATTAGGAAGGATAAAGAACAATGTTAAATCTAAGAGAGATTTTAAGAGCTATATTGCCATAAATCCTTACAATATGCTGAAAAAAAGTCAAGGGGTCAAACCCTCTTTTATGATTCTTTACATGGTACTTACTCCGATATTTTTTTTATCTAGTACTAATAAAGATCTTAATATTTCTGAATGCCATAAAACATTAGTAGTCCTTTGCAGTCCACCAGTCCTTTCTTTGTTGAAAATTAATCTAAAATTAGAGTTTTAGATTCTATTTCTGGATTTGGCCAACCAACAATATATGCTTATTTATTCTATTGTATGTAAATCTTCAGAGCAGAAAAATTATTTCAAAACAGTTCACAAAGATAACATAAAATGGCGTGTAAATATATTAACTGACATATAAAATAGTGAAATTAAATGTTTTTTAAATGAAATTAAATCATGTTTCAATTTAAAGAGCAGAATCCCAGAAATCCTTAATATACAATAAATAATAATCCAAGTTTAAAAATATAAGTCGGAATGACTAAAAGTGAATTTAAACAAAAAGATACCTACTAGAAACGACAGAGGAGATAACAGGACTGAGTACCACAAAAATGGGATCACATTTTACTTCCCTTTCCCCCACCTCTTTTTTTTTTAAAAAACTACTCTATTAGTATAATTGTTAGACTTGTGCAAATGGCCTTTGTGGCCAATTAACTCTCTGTAGAGATTTATCTAAGTAGAAAAAAGGTTTTAACATTGTCTGCCCTTATATCAATTAAAGCTCTGATGTTAAATTTTAATTCAGACCAGAAACATGCTGGCAGCCTGTGTAGATGATATGAAACTATTGTTATATGATCTAATTCTTTTTTCCCTACAGACCACTGAGCAACTACATTATATAATAGCTCTCAGACAATGCAGAATATCATGACACAATTCAGCCAAAGTTCAATTCTTTATTTGCTTACCCCTTATAGACAGAATCTTGCAAGACTACAGTAAACCTACACTACCCTAATGTAATAAATATATCCCAGGAGATTCTAGGGAGTGGCTACCATAATATCTTCCTCTTCTTATGATTCAACTCTGAACTGCGTTGTCTTGCTCTTCTCCATAGAATGTGCTCCCTTCTTCCTAGGACAATTCTTAGATGTATCTGTATTTAACCTGAGCATGAGTGACTACTGAAGAATCAGTCAAATCTTGAGCTACGTGCATTTTCAGTACTTAATGCTGAATCCAAGAAATCCCACAAATTGCACACCAAATCTGCCAGAGAATGAAACTTCCTCTAGCATCTCCACCAAAGTTAGTATATTTCCCTAGTCAGAAAATCTCTTGCATATTTCTCTTATCTGGATTAAACTTGGTTTCCTTTCATCTATCCAACAACAGTCACCAATCCCTTTTTCCACAGCTGTCCAAATATAACACATACAAAAAGCAAAAATAGCCCTTAGTCATAATAACAAAAAAAAAAATCTAAAATCCACTTGAGGAAATAACTTTATAAGGAGAACTTGACATTACAAATTAGGATTAGAAAAACACTGAAAAAGTGGATAAGACAGCACTTACCTATATTTTCTCCCTTTTTCCTTTATAGGATTCTTTTTTTTACAATGAACTGGTTATTTGGGGAAGCTCAAGGAGAAAACTTGGAAGAAATAATAATTAAAATAACATTTCACTGAATTTCAAATCAGTAGCTTTCAATGTGCTATGTAAGGAGTATAACAACTATACTACTTCAGACTTGCACTTAAAAGGAAACACCAGAGAGTGTGAGGAAATATAAATCTGTCCTTGGGAATGGCAAAGTGATGATCAAATGCTAAGTGTGAAATTTCAGAAGAAACTGGTCCATACTGGGAAAGAAGAAAGCACGAGAAAGATCTGTCTTGATATTGTTTGGCATAAATTGTGCTAGAAAGATACTATGGCTTTCAAGATTCTGTTACAATGAGTGTGTTTCAACATAAGGAGCATTTGCTAAATTACCTTCTGTTCCTGTTCATGACTTTGTCTGTCTTGAAGGGCTGACAAGCAATACTAGAGACCGGGTTGAGAAAATGTTTATTCTTCTGATAAGGAGCCAATGAACTGCTTGAGTTAACTTGTAAGAAAATAAACCACACCAACCAAAGCAGAGAGGAATAATCAAGGCATCATAAGAGGCAAACAATAACATTTTAGTGCTCTGTACTAAATACTTCATGTTGTCTGCAAATTGAAACTTTTCAGTGTTCTACAGGTGTCTTTATTTATTTCAGGAATTTTTGTGTAGCAGTCCAAATTGCAATGTAATTATGTACTTCTCACAAGCAATATGATTAGATTCTGTATTTTCATACAAATTAAAATGGATTTTAAACAATGGGAGCATTTTATAGCCATGACAGTCACAGATTAAGAAGACATGCTTTTCAGAGAAATAACCCCCTATTTTAAGGTATATGAAAATCAGATGTCCTTGATGCTTTCTGAGCTTGGTTGTTTTGTAACAGGCATTTCATTACCCAAACTAGGAAACATCATCAGTGCTAGTTAGATGTTACCTAGCTTGGGTAATGGAATGTTTGCAATAAAACTACCATGCTCAGAGAGCATCAAGCATCCACATTTCAACACTGAGCTACAAATATTCTCCTTTACTGGTATATGAAAAGCAGTTGAAATTGTATTGGACACAACACTTTATCTACCATATGCATTTCATTATTAGTAAAGTGTCTAATCATTTAAAGTTTCTGAAATGACCCTGGTATCAGCAGAGCAAGAGAAAGCTTGAATAGCAAGATAATTCAACACCCAGCCTAAAACTAGGCTCCTCTCTGCTGGTTTTTTCTTAAGTTAATTGAAAATTGCACTATTTCAGAAGACTTTCTCATGAACTAATGTATGATGCCATCCTTTATATTATTTTATTTACCTTGTTTTTCTTAAAATATCAACAAGTTTCTGTCACATGTTCTTTTTGTCATTGTTATTTATGTTTCTATGTAATTTCAAATGTTACTATGGGTGTTTTAAATTGTTGATATTCACATAAGCTGCTGAGAACCACTTTGCAAGATAGAAATGGGTCCAATAATAAATAAATTAAAGTTTATTTCAGGTTAATGTGATGGGAATTATATTCTGATACCCTGTTGAGGCATCGCCTGCTGAATAGAAGTATAGACAGATGTTTCAGTGTTTTGTGTCACATCGCTCTCAGCGTCACATCTCATTGGCCAAGGTTATTGGGTTGCAGTTCAATAATATCTGAAGAACCTCCCACCTTTGAGTTATATCAAGTGCAATATTGCAAACTAACTTGATTTCCCAAAGAAATATACTTGATTAATGTTTCACCAGACTGAAGGAATTTCACACACTGTTTCAACAAAAGCCAATATTAGCAGAGTTCCTTCATCCCACATTCATTCCTGATCAAAGCATTTCACTGGCTACTGATTCAGTCTGCTACGTTTGACAAGTCAACTACTGCCTTATTATAGTAGTAGATGTCTGGATCTCTTGGGTTGGACCTACTTTTCAGTATGGGACTTAATAAAAGGCATTAGTAGCAATTACAATCCATTTGCTTGGATATGCAGACTAACAACGTATTTCTGAAATACATTGCAACATACTTGTTCTGTTACTATTATTCTATGTGGACAAAATTGTTTCTGACAAAAATTATTAGCATCTTTCTGATTATGTCATTATTAATTACATGTTGAGATAGTTTGATGTAGTAGTTAAAATATTAGGCTAGAAACTGGGAGACAATGAGTTGTAGTCTCTCCTTAGGTACAAATAGCCTTGGGTTAGTCACCCTCTCAAGAAGCAGACAAATGGCAAACTGAACTCCAGGAAAACTGCAAAGACTAATACAGGCAGTTTCCAGGAGTCAACATAACTTGAAGGCACAATTATAATCATCGTCATCATCAATCTAAACATCTGCATATCTCTTCTGTAGGAAAACTATATGAAAGCAATGGGAAACAAAATTTCCAAGACAATATTTTATGAGCACACCTGAGCAATTTGCAGTTCATTAAGCCAAAGGTGAATTGACCATCCACTGGCATCCACAATGGGACACAGGATCAAGGGTAGGACAGCAGCATGCCACTTTAATGCAAGCTCTAGGCCTTTTGTATGTGTCATGATGATGCACACATGCTCAAAAAAGATGCAGAGATTGCAATATGATTATACAATGCTTTTTTGAAAAAGCTGGAAGTTTCTGCAGGCATTTTTGTAACCATCTTATGTAATGACTTCCATGCAAAGTTCTTGACCAATCACAAGTAGAAAGAAAAGTCTACCAAGGCTGTGTGTGGTCACCATATAAAAGTGTGGCTTGGAACCAGGTTATCTGAGGGATCATTTCTGGCTGGTCACATCCACCCAATCCACTACAGTGGGGAGGCAAGAAATGTTGCAGCTCTGGTCCTTAAGAAGGTACATCTGGCAGGACCCAGAAGAAGAACTTTCTCCCTGATGGCTCCCTTTCTTTGGAATATCATCCCTTCAGAAATTAGACTTGACCCCACTTTGACATGCTTTCATAAGGCCCTGAAAACTTGGTTTTGCCAGCGGGCCTGGAACCCAGAGTGGGATCGAGCCCATCAAATGATTGAGTTGGGTGTGTATTGTCGTACACAGTGGGTTATTGCATTTTTTCCCCTATATTGTATTTTTACTACTTTTAAACTGCCTAGAATTGCTGTGAGTAGGTGACCATATAAATTCCCCAAATAAATAAATAAACTTGTAGGTTATGTAGTTCTATGAATGGCTTAGTACATTGTGTACAATCACAATCTTATTTTTTTAAAAACAATGTTCTATAGATTTTTATCTGCCATACACTTAATGGCCTGTTATTTACACTTTCCTCCGCAGTAGTCCTTAACATATGTTTTGTCTTTGCAATTGTCCATAATATGCTCCTTAATTAAAGATAACTATCACTAGTATATATGCTGCCTTGTGCTTAGTTTTGCCAAATATGTGCTGACTTTTCCAGATGAACATAGCTTCATTTCACTAACTTTTTTAGCAAAGAGTTAGAGATGCAGCTGATTCCATTTGCCACTTAACATCTATACACTTCAATAAACCACACTGTTCTGTGTAAGAAAGAAATCTGTATAGAGATTTTTTTTCCCTTGTCTTGTTTGCAAATCACTCATAGCACTAAATAGTAAGGGATGACTGACTTGCTGGACATCAGTTCCAGAATTCAAATGCCATTTCTATTATAGATATGAAAAGCTTGGGTATCCATGTGAGTGTACACACAGATATATAAGAATGATTTATTTACCGTCTAAACAATAATAGGGAAACATAGTAGCAATTTCATTTTAAAGAGCTGTGCCAAAGAACATTAGTCTGTAGTGTTCCTACAGCTGCAGATCCTTCCTGCTGTATATTCTGGGCTTTGTTAGGCTAAAGGAAGAGGGGGGGGGATGCAGATTTTATTATGAGAGTAGAATAATATTTAAACAGAAAGCATTCATTTTCAGACATCTGTTGTTAAAAGTATCTGTTATGTTATGCAGAGAAATAAAATGAGCATGCGGGAACGCTAAAACCAGGATTGAAAGAATTCAATCAAAATACTGTTAAAGGATAAGGGATGGTTTTATTTTGTGACTCCAGACTTAATTAAAGAATGAAGTGGAAATGCAACACATGAAAAGTAGGAAATAATGGAAAGTGAGAAACTAAGTGCTTGAAAGAAAGCTCACCTGAATACTGCTTGATCAGCATATGAATCTGCACTTTATCTGTGCCAGATAAATAATTGAAAATTATATTTAAAAATATTGAGTATTATCTTACATAGAATAAGATTCAATTATTTTTCTGAAATCAAAATTTGCATATAAGGCATCTATTTAGCTTATCTATCTGTTCAATCTCTTAATATACAAATTCAAATCTAGTTTATAAACATTCTTATAAATACAAGTTCCAATGTACAAAGGCCAGGAAGCAAGAGTTTTCTTAAAAAAAAATACAGATAAAGAATGATAATGGCAGCTGCAAGTCACAAGGGAGGGGAAAATAGAATTGTAAAAACAATAAAGGTAGGATACCAGTGAATAAAATAAAAAATAAATAGATATAAAAAAAAGAGTAGGTCATAAACATCTTCAGTGAAAAATAAGAAATATATGACTCAGAATACTGTTTAAGTCTAATTTCCAAAATCCATCATCATTATTTGCCAAGTTGATTCCAGTGGAAGGAAGACCACATATTATTTACTCCTGACACAAACTATTTGTGTTTGGATAAAACAGAAATCATTATTTAGAATAAATCCATCATAATTCAGTTAAGCAAACAGTATACTAAACTTTAAATGTATTTCACCAAATTCTTCTGTGAAAATTCACTGAAAATTGACTTGTATTCAAGTTTTATAATTTAATTTTTATTTTCCCTCCTTATAGATTTCTTTTGTAATCATAGTTCAAGCCAAGAACTGGAAAAAAAAATCACTGAAATGCACAATCTGAAAAATTGTTGTTTTCATCACATTCAAATAGTAGACATTTAATTAAGCCAGCCTGCATCAACCTGCAAACCAAATGAAAGACTTTGAAATCCTTAGTTTAAAAAAATATAAATTCTGTCTCGAAAAGATGGAAGCAATACACACAGTGGGTACTTTTTATTATAAAACCACATTCTGTTGTATCAGATGTTGACCATAAATAGCTTGGTGAATGTAAGAATATCACTCAAGAAACCAGCTTTTTTACACAATAATTTCATTGAAAGCCCTTAAAATTAAGACATATTATTTCTTTATAAGGGAAAATATATAAGAAAAATGTTCAAAACAATACTTTATAAACAAAAATGGAAAGATATTCTGTAATGAGAAACTGTTCTTTTTTTTCATTTGGAAGCTGGTTCAATCACCCATGCCAGCATTCTCATTCCTTCTTTCTGCCAAGCTTCATATCACACTGAAATAGCAAATTAACTACCCCATTCTCTGAGACTCCTCATCGCTCATCACTGGGATGGACACAAGTATCTCATATATACATCACACACTGAAATACACATAAATGGAATGGACACAGATATCTCAAAGAAGAAAGAATAGCATTGCTCTGTCAGATGGACCATCAATCCACAGAGTAATATTGACATACTGCTTTCCTTCTGCCAAAGAGCTGCAAGCATTACAAGGAAAACTATCCACACCTATTCTAGAATTAAGATGCAGATCATAATTAACCAACTAACACAGAAGTACAAATTGTGCAACTTCTAAGCCATATGCTGAATGGAAATGTAATTCCAAGGCTCCCCCCAGAATTTTAATCTGTTGTGATGTCTCCTGTGGATGATGGCTTGTCCACATCTTCCTCAGGGGCCTTGAGGGAGAATGAGAACATTCCTGGCACATCTGGAATTGCTGACCCTCAGCTGCTGGCAGAACATGCCTCGGCTTAGAACTTGCAGACCAGTGAGAAAGAGGGGGAGGAGTTACCAACCTTGGTGGATGCTAGAGTGTGCATGGCAGAGAGGCAAAGATCTGCCAGATTGATGGGGAAAAGGCCCCACCCATCTTAATGGGCTGCACTGGGATGGGCTATTTGGCATGGCAGACAGAGAGAGGCATTGCTGGAAGCAGTGTGTGTGGGTCACGGCCAGATCGTTGTTTGTATTTCTAGGACTCTGCAGCTTGTGGATTTAAATCAGTTGCAGAAAGCAGAGGTGGTATTCAGCAGGTTCTGACCAGTTCCGGAGAACCGGAAGCGGAAATTTTGAATAATTAGGAAAACTGGCAAATACCGCCTCTGACTGGCCCACCCCCATCCATTCTCTGCCTCCTAAGTCCCAGCTGATCAGCTGGGTCTTCTTTGGTTACCCTGCACAGGAGAACAGAGCTCAAAAGTAGGTTAGTGGGATGGGGAGGGAATGGGAACAGCTAAAAACAACCCCTGCATTCCTGGCTTGGACAAATCCCGTGACTTATCCTTGCAAATCCTGAAACCGGACCACTGAACTTGTTGACAAACCTCAGTGGAAGACCCGGGTCTCGGAGGGGATGTTTATTTTTGAAGTCTATGCAGGCAAAACCTTTATTTCTAAGACTGTTTTTGGTTTGACTGTAAGTTTGTGGGGGGCAGCACACCTACTTATTTTTTGCAAAAATTGTGATTCTGGGTATAATATATTGAATATTATATATTGTATTTACATGACAATATATAATAAACCATAAAGTGGAACAAATAAAGAAACTATGCAATATAGTACAGTGAAAGCTACAAGCAAAACTATAAGACATAATAAGACGTAGATACCAGGCCTAGCTGATATCCTCATTTCAGTCCCTGATGGAAAAGCCAGGTCTTCAAGGCTTTCTGGAAGGCTAGCAGAGTTGGGATCATTCAAATCTCTGAGGGAAGACTATTCTATAAGGCTCCAAATGACCCATTGTCTCATTTAACCTCTCTCTTAAGTCTCCTTTTTCTCAAAAAACATTTTTTGTGAAGGTTTGCAAAATGGGTATTATAAGTCTCTGGAAATCTTAATATACTCACTTTCCATTTACAAGCTTACCAAACACTAAAATATGCATCAAAAGCTTTATCTGCCCTGGTTTTCTATTCTACTTGCTCTTCAGAAAAGTGGAAGAGAAACCCATAGAAAATAGGAGGTCTTTTGGCTTTATCTATAGTAAGTCTTATAAGACTGAAAAAGGAATCTCATTGTTCTAAGAAAAAGAAAAAAGTTTAACTCTTATGTTGGGGAAGGAATTTTGTTTCAGACAAGCTCCCCCACCCCTTTTTCCTATCATTATTCCAAAAAATCTCTAAACACAGAAGTATTGTTGCCTACTGTAGCCTACAACTTAACTCTCATTTCTTCAAAATCCATTTCTTTGTTTTAATGAAATCAGAACACCAACATTTTGAGCAATTCAACAATGGTAGAGATTACAAATAGCTTCTAGCTTCTGCAATTTAAAAATAATGTCTCCTGATTCTTCTGGGAGAAAGCTTTATAGAAACCTAAGACTTTTCTTTTTCTATTTCATCCACCATCTCATTTTCTGCCATATTTGATTACAAAAGGGGAAACTTCTAAAAATGAAGGAGTGGTAAAAATGAATGGAAAATAACAGGACAACATTTCTTCACTGTGATTCAAGTGATTTAAAGCTACAATAATAGAAGCTAAGCTGAAATGTATTGTACAGTAAAGGGTCAATCAAGTCCAAGATAACATTTTCTAATAGTGTCCCAAAAGCTACAAAAGTTAGAAAGTCAAAATGGAAAACCTAATCAGAGGAACAAAAATCAGCGCAAAATATGCTAGGAGATAACAAGTAATTTTTCCCTGTCTGATCCAGTCCAGCAGGGGACACATTGCATGTTAGTGTCAGAGGAGTAGAAGAAGTAGAAGGTAGATAATGTGATGCCAAAGAGTCCCAGGACAATTCCAGAAAATAGCCATTCAGTCACCTTAATATCTGTTCTAGGCAAATGGATAAAAACCATAATCACAGAAAAATATATCAGAAGAACAAGCCTTGCTGAAAAAAGTCAGTAAAAACTCCATAAATTGAAATATTTCATCATAGTATTTTAATACTATCCCCGCAAAATAGAGGAATAGAGATTGTCTAGTGGTTAAGACACCAGGTTAGACACCAGGAAACTGTGAATTTTAGTCTTGCTTTAGGCATGAAACCTGGCTGAATGATTTTTGGTTGACGCGATGAAATGTAGACTAGGATATTCTAGAGGAGACATTTGTATGAGAGAAGGAGAGTGAAGATAACCCCTCTGTAATAGTTCTTAGACTGTATGCTTGTTGAAGATAGTAAGATACTTCAGTTTGGCAAGATTTTGTCTATAGATATGGAAAAATAAAGAAATCTGTTTGGAAGAATCATTACATGTTTTTCTTGGTTTTTGGAGCCTGACAAGCCAATCACTTTCTCTCAGTCCTCATCTTACAGGGTTGGTTGTCTTTGTTGTGAAAATAGGAGGAGAAAAGACTAAGATTTTCACCACTAGTTATTTATCGGAACAATAAAGGTGAGATAAAAAAAGTCTTACAATTTGTTTTGAAAAAAATTATCTTTAAAGAGTCTTGATTAAAATTACAGAATAATTGAATAATAGGATGTTTTATTTTATGAACTGCTTGGTTGTTTAAAAACAGAAAGCAAAGAATAGGAATAAATGGGCAATTTTCCCACGGAGGAAGTAAAAAATGGAGTCAATGATCCATGTAAACAATCTTAACTTAGGGAAAGCTGTGAGATGCCACTACAATATTATTTGGATGTTGAATCTAAAAGTGATTGTGAAGATCTAATGCATAGAAAGCATTCTATATTGGGTGAGTGGTCAACCAAATTACAAATACAAATTACAATTTAGGATAAAAAGATACATATGTGAACAAAATCCTCACCTTCATAGATTTACTGAGATAACTTCTGTTAAATGGGAAAAAGGTAATGGATTATAGTGAATAGTTCCAATTTTTGTAAAAAGTAAATCCAATCTGTGGTAGCTGTGAAAAAGGCAACATTCATGCAAGGATCATTAGAAAAATTACTGTCAATATTGAAATTTTTAAAGAAAATGTGATGTTTTGATAAGGAATACTATACACAGTTCTGATCATCATAGCTGAAAGATAAAATGTTTGGGGCTCTCTAATTTGAAATAAGACGAGTTACATGGCACAGAGAAAATGTAGAATGCAAAGTTTTGTTCTATCTCTCAAAACACTAAGTTCAAATGTCATTCAACTAAACTGATTGGGCAGAGATTTAGAACAAATGAAAAGAAAATGCTTCTTCACAAAGCACAGTATTATGTGAATTACTATTTGCAACATATTTCACACATTAATTCCATAGCAGTGGAAGCACAAAAACTAGTTTTATATGTTTTGTATACTATTTTTGTAGGACCTCCCTCTCCCAAAAAATTAAATGTGTGACATCCACCATGGTGAAAAACAAAGTGCTGGTATAAAATAGGCTTTCAGCAAAATTCAGCAAAACTCATCTTATGTGCCTAGATTCTGATCATTAAGTCAAGTTTAGAATCACAAAGTTAATAAAATGAAATTGTCATATGTGTGTTTGCCAGTAATGTAATATGCAAGAAACCTTTATTACAGTCATTAACCAGCACATATCAAATCATGAAATAAATATACCTATAGATCTTTAGATTAGAACTGTAAGATTAAGATAAATAAATGGGAAATACAAGGAATTTTGACTGAAAATATAATTAGCAATATAAAACATTAAGGCTGGTAAGGCAGACAAATATAACAAATATAAGAGTAAGCTTAGAAATAAAATTAACAAATTAAAGTGCCCCTAATTAAGCAATAAAATCAACTAATATATAATGCATGCCGTTTTAGGTCAAATCAGTATAATAAAAACAGAGAAATCCAAACTAGAAGTAAGGAGAAATTTCCTGACAATTAGAACAATTACTCAGTGGAATGGCTTGCCTCCAGAACATTTGATTGCTCTAACACTGGAGGTTCTTAAGAAGAGATTGGAGAGCCATTTGCCCAGGATGGTTTTGGGTTTCCTGCTTGAGCACAGTTTGGACTAGACGACCTCCTAGGTGTCTTTCAACCCGATTATTCTATGTTTTAAAGCATAGGTAATAATAATAATCATGCATATGTTCACACACAGTGAAATTTGTGTCCATCTCTCATAATTTATATGATGGTCTGACAAAATATAGTTTGGCTTTGTTACAGAGCAAGATAGAATCGGCCTGCTGTTTGATATGTGAAAAATGATAGTGCTGATTTAAAATTCATATAAAGGACAAGCAACTTTAATGATCACTGAATTAAACCGGTGCTTTATCTTTTCATGTTCACACAGAAGCTGAATAAAAAGCAGAGTAGTACAACTGCTGTGCTTATGTTATGAAACAAATCTTCTAATATGGACAGCTTTAATAAAAGGTTACTTGGAACTATTCTGAACTTTTTAGAAAGTGACCGTCCACTGGGCAACTCAATATGGACAAAAAAACCCCAAGATATTTAATTTTGAAAAATGTATTATTATAGATAACAATATAACTTAATATAGAATAGGTTAAAATAGAGAACATACTGGAATAGTTAACAACACTTCTGGGCCAAAGTATAGTATATAAGTCATTAAGAAAGCTAAGAGAAAGCGAAACCTGTCAGAGATTTAGATTTGAGACTTCCAGTTTGAGTTCCTTTGCCGACAGACCGAAACCTCGTCTCTGCGCAGTTTCAATCCGTGCTAACCGCTGGAGTGCCCTGAGCCAGTTGGTTTCAGGGCTAAGCCACCCCATAGAGGTGGTGAAGAGGGGGGAGACTGCCATCAGGGTTGAGGAGAGCTGCATCTCTCCTCCTCAGCTGGCCATTACTCCTTTCCCAAAGGTGGTTTCAGCAGTGGTCGGAAATGGCCACCTCAGAGAAGAACTCAACCAGAAAAGAATGTGCAGGAGGAAGATAAGAAGAGAAAGTTTTGGCTGACCAGGTTAAACTGCAAAAGCAACAACATAAAGTAACCCTGGAATCTAAACTATAAAAAAAATAACATTATTCCCAAAGAAGATTTTGAAGCAGTGAAGGAAAGAGGGAAGAGAAAGGATTTGGGTTTTTTTTTTCTTCCCTTCCCTATACTGACAGCTAAGAGACTTAAGCAAGAAATTGAAAAAAAAGTGCACTTTGACATCAATAGGCATTTAAGCTGAAAATAAAATGACAAAAGGATAATAAAGATTTCTGCATACTTAAAAGCTTTTAAAAGCAGGAAAGGAGAGAAAAAGAATAAAAGGGCAGGATTCTGAAAATGGGAGAGACTGCCTGGAAGCAAATAGGAATTTACAGTTGAGACTCAACAAGACATTCTCTAAAGATTACATTTTAACTAAAACTTGCAAAAAAAAATAAGAACGCAGGATGGAAAGTGGAAAAAGAAGTCAGAAGAAACAGCTTTGGATATTTGGATTGCTTGGGATCTTGGATTTTGTTGGTTATTGGCATTCTTAAATATTAAAATCATCGGATGGTTGTTTAAAAGTGTTTAAAATGGCACCACTTTTAGACGAACTGAAACTGGAACTTAAAGTACAAACAAGATGCACAAGAAGGGAGAGGTTTCTTTTGGCTTTGTTATTTCAATTCTTCGAATGGAGCTTTGGAATATGAGGACAACAAGAAAACGCTTGCAGAACAATGAAGGATTTGGGACAAAGAAGAAGCTCATCTTTAATGATAAATAATTTTCATGTGGGGAAAAAGGCAAAGGGGGGAAAGAGAATGAAGAATAGTTTAAGATTTGAAAAACAAACAGATAAAAAATAATAGTTTGAAAAATATATAATATTAGAAAGCAACAGAAGAGCGGATTACAGAAGAGAGGATTAGAAGTAGAGAGCCAAAGAGGTTAAAAGGGGGAGGAGAAGAAAGAGGGGGAAGAAGGAAGGAAAAAAGTTTTAAAGGACAGAAACAAGATTTAGAGACACAGGGAAAAGGTATACAGAATTGAAAGTATAAGCCTTTTAGAGAAAAATGGGATGACAACTTTAATTTTGTAAACAGGGATTCTGCAAGGTACGTAAAATAGTACTTGTATATTCAAACAAAATAATTTTAGAAATATTAACATGATGGATAATATTTATCGTAATCTAGTGGAATGTTTTGTTAAATAAAAAACAAATTAAAATGATTGTGAGAGTTAAAGGGAACATTTTTTTTATGTAGTAATGATTTCATAAAAACTATAAGTAAGAAAACGGGAAAAAAGATTAACCATGGAAAGTTTATAAGTGTTCCCAGGAAGTATGATATTCAATTGAAAAAGAAATGTCAAAGATGTTAAGATTTTAATGTATACCCATTAATGATAGAATTGAACTGCGAATTGGAATGTGTGTTTTATTTACATATAATATAGCATATACATATCATATACATATAATATACAATATAACATATACATATACATATACATTACATATACATATACATATCATATTATTATATATATATATATATATATATATTATAATATATAATATATCTTTCTTTTTGAAGAATATAGTGTTCTATTTTAAGAATGTTCCAAGAAGAATATGATTGGAAGTTTAGGAACTCAGGAAGCAAGTCACAGTAAAAGATTCCACATTGGATCAGTTAAAACAAAGATTTGCTAGCATCTACAACCTGGGAATTGGGAACGCAAAAATCTTACCTCTTACTTTGGGATACAAAAAATTACACTTGAGAGCTGAAACTGAAACCACTTACAAAAATGAGATAACCTAAAGAAACTAAAGAAATTAGAAACAGAAAGAAAACCCCAACAACTCACAAACAACACCTGAAACAATTAGTATTAACATTTCCTACAGAAACTCACCAACACAAAACAGATGTCCTTAACTGTTTTATTCGGAAACATCAACAGTAGACGGTTTCCACACAAAAGGCTTTATTCAAACAGTAGTCAGAATAGAAAGCTTTGGCTGGAGCCGAGGCCAGCCTTTTATACAGGCTGGCCTGCCTGCTTTCAGCTATGGCAATCTCCTTTGACAATTGCGCGCCTTTCAGCAGATCTTCTGGATTGGTTCTAGTGACAAGTCCACTCTTACTTTACTTGAACCAATCAGCACTGTAGTCCTAGGATCACCCATTTTACATATACGAACAACCTCCCCTCTTAGTTCAGATCCTCATAGTTACATAGTCAGCGGCAGGTAGGTGGGGGCCTACTCCGGATTCGATTTGACTTGCCGCAGCTTCATTCTTAGCGAGACTTGACCGCTTTAGGATGGGGCTTGCTGTGTCTTCCGATCTGTCGCTCTGGAAGCGTCTGGAAGGGTGAGGTTCCAGCCTTTTACCGCCGCCTGAGTTGCTTAGGCCGGGCGGTTTTTGCCACTCCCATCCCGTTCCATTGGGCAGGTTGATGCTGGCCCTGGTGGCCCCTTCGATGGGCTTCTTCCCCGCAAGTCTCTAACACAGTGAGTCTTTTTATTTGCTCTTTTTGTTCGTACAATTTGTTTGTTTTGGTTTTAAACGGATTCTTTATTACTCTCGCCTTTCCCCCCCACCCTGGTTTGAGGTTTGTCGGTAACTGTCGGCGACTGGTTGTGTGTCTGTGGGCCTCTTCTATTATTCGGCGATCGAAAGCCTGGTCTATGTGCCGCTTCCATTCCCTGCCATGTCTACCGTTAAACGGTAGGATTGGGGGGCTGTAATTGGGTAATTTGTCCTTGTACCACAACGGTTACCTGGAAGTTCTTTGCGTATACCAGTCCTATTTTCGAATTGCCCATAGCACCCAAAACAAATCCACAGAATCCAAATCAGATATGCAGTAGAATCCAGCCTGACCAAATTAAATACAGCTGAAAGGCTGACAGGATAAGACACCAGGTTTAAAACATCTAATGCACAGCAACCACCGAAAATAATGTTGGCAAAAAGGGTGAATTCAGCAGCGTACCAAACCCTCGAAAATGATACAGCAACTATACTACTCCCAGCAGACAAAGGGAATGCACAGTATAATGGATGAACGACTCGAAACAAATTGACAGACTTACTCCAAGACTCCACATACAAACCTATAAAACACAGACCACCACAGATCTGGAAAAATTAACCAAGAAAGAAAATTATAACCAGCCGCATAAGCAAAGAAATCCCAACAGACGATCATCCCAAGAGAAAAATCTTCTAGATGCCCAAATTATACGGCTCGCGCCAAAAATTACAACAAAGACAGGCATACCTCTCAGACCATAGTAGCTCCAAGGAGCACATTAACAAACCTAGCTAAAACACTTAGAAAAACAACTACAGCCCCATGCCTGAAACCGCAAGCTTCATATGTACAAACCATACCCACTTCTTAGAAATGATCAAAGATCTACACGTGGAACAAGACAGATCTCTTGTAGTTTCCGCTGTGGTTTCACTATTCACTCAAGTCCGATAAAAGAAACTCTTGAATCATGCAAAATAAATACCAACCACTAAAACCATCATGGAACTAACAGACACTGCCTAACCAACAACATATTTCATAACAAAGGACAAAGATACAGAAGCAATTGAAGCGAGCCCTATGGGATATACACTGTCACCCGTCATTGCAAACCTGTTTCATGGAAGAATTCGACCATCCAGAGCCCTGGCTAATGCTACCACAAACCCAAACTCTGGCTAAGATCATCGATGACACATTTGTGACTTGGCCCAATGGAAAGAAACACCTAAACAATTTCCTAACAACCTAAACAACACACACCCCAAAATAAAGTTCAACACCATGGAATCAGAAATAACAAACAATATACAAAAGACAGATGGCCACTGGGACACACCGTATACAAGAAGAAAACACACATCGACACTACCTCAACGCCAATCCCACCACACCAGCAAGATAATTCGCATGGCCAAAACACTAATTACCAGAACCAAACGCCTGGCAAAACCCAGACCCATATACAAGACTGAAGCATGCACCCTGATAAATATTGAAGCAACGCTTCCTCACAAAAACAAAATCACCAAGCTTGATCCACAAAACACACACCAAGACATAAACAGAGACCCAGATAAGATCAACAGACCTATGGAACAGCTGTCCTGCCCTAACATAAGAGGTTACTACAAACAAATCAGTAACAGATAACTACGGCATCCACATCAAGATGCTTCAATATCAGACAAAAAAATAGCAGCCATCTTAGAAACCCCAAAGACAAAATTGATTGGTAAACAAGGCATATACGAAGCTTCCTGTGCATCATGCCCGGCCACATAATTGGACAGACAATAGAAGAATAACTACCCTGCCTGGATGAACCACAAAAATGCAGTAAGAAAGCTGGAACACCACTCCTCCTAGTCAAACATCATTTAAAACCACAGGTCACAGACATTCACCCACCTTCAATGGACTAAGATCTAGCCACTATAGAAAACCCAGCCACAGAAAATATCAGAGAAGCATACGAGATTCAAAAAGACTGAAGCATGAATAGAAGGATGATTCCAACAGTCTGTCACCATTTGGAAGCCTGCACTCTCAATAGAAGATTCCACACCACAAGCCAGGCAAACACCTGGGGCACAAAACAGATTCCTCTGATACCTCCAGCTCAAATACACCCCACCAGGCACCAGATGAACCTTAGCTTCCTTATAGAATAATAGCCGTCCTTTCACAGAAGCCAAGCTGCACTGAAAGCTCCCATGCAGGAGCAGAGTGTTGCCCAGCCAATCAAAGCACAAAACAGACAGAAGAAACCAGAACAACAATCAAACCAACCTCTAAGTCAATAACACAGACCAAGATCCAAACATCAGGATTGTAGAAAAAACCATCTGCACAATAATCAGGCTAGCTCGAAGTTAAAAACCAACGGCAGTGAGACCTCGTGACCCACATACAAACTCAATACAGAAGCCTGATTGATGGCAGATGAAGATTTCTGCTGAACGTGCTACACACACTTTAAAAGCACTACAATGAACGTGGGATAATCGAAGGAACTGAACAGCAACACATGTAACGTACCCGGCAAAAACTAAATATAATATATATATATATATATATATTATAATATATAAAATATAATAATATATGTTATATATATAATTATAATTTTTAAAAGAATATAGTTTGGTATTTTAGATGTACCAAGCAGAATTGGATTTGGAAGTTATGTATTATATTGAATGTTATAATATTAAAGGTATACCAATCAAAGCTTAAATAAGAGTTGAATGGATAAATTAAAAGATATTAAAAGTGTCATACTCAATTAGGTAACTACAGGGGAAAATTTGTTAATGAGAAAAGATAATATGAAAAATTGAAAACGACCAGACCAAAAGTATCATATAATGATTTGTTAAGATGAGATAATCAAAATACAAGTTAGAAAATTAAAAGAGGGGAAAACTATCGAGAAAATATAAAATGGTAATAGATATTGAATAGAACACAAAAAATGAGCATGAAATTGAGTTGTGTCCTTGTATGAAGAAGTGATAACCCGGGACCATGCTATTTTCAAAAAAAGATGTTTTATTTGTATTATGGTTGGGTTTTTTTTGTGAAAACCCAAATAAAATTTTCAAAAAGTTTTTGAAAATTTTTTTGAAAAATTAAAAAAAAAGATTTAGATTTGACAAATAGCTCATTTTTATTCTCCCCCCTCCCAATTACAAACCAACAGATTGATTAGTGAAAACTCTACAGCATGGGAAATTGTTTCTTTTGGTGAATCTTAATCTTGAATTTAGATTAAAGATAATAAAGGAGGAATAAGGGAGGATTTGGTGATCATAGTCAGTGCCTGGAGAAATGTTAGGTGACTCTTGATGACTCTAAGCTTCTACTTTGTAAACACTGTGACAGTCACATTCGTTTTCATGACATGTTGAACATAATTTTATCCTGACAGTGTTATTACCAGTTTTCAAATAAAAATAGAGAGGAATGGCATCATTGTTGTTTTTAACACTGTACTGCATTTACTGAAATTTAGTGGAAGTTAGAAAACGGGAAACTTTGAATTCTAGTCCAGCCTAAGGCATAAAACCAGTTGCATGACCTTGGGCCAGTCAACTTTCTCAGGCCCAAGAAAGAGCAAATCGCCTCTAAAATATCTTGCCAAAAAACCTGTAAGGACTTGCCAAGCAGACTCTGAGAACTGAATATGATTGAAGGAAAAAAGATCATAAGAGTATCCTTGTACAATTGGACAACTGGACTATTGGATTAAGCTTACAACATTGGGTAGAAGGGGGGGGTGACAATCTGCCATTCCTCAGCAAATAATATTCAAAACAAACTATGTACAAACTAACATTTTGATTGATGGTTCTACATAGTTTTGTCCAATTTTCTTTTAAAACCTACTAAATCAAGAGCTATCATCATCTTGATGCTTATAAAATCCATAATTTAGCTACTAATCTGAATGTTTTAGATGTAAGGCATCCAGAAAGTATCCATGATATCAATCACTCCGAGACGCTATTTCTCCAATTGATTTATTAGAAACAGATCTGGCATGTCAAAAGCAATTTTCCAAGTGAAAGTTTTTTCACCCGTTACACAGAATCCACCTTCTCTCCTCCCTTCTTTTCTCCTACTTCTACATTTAATAAATCACGAGAACCAATTAAATGCAACTGGAAATTCTTAATACGACATACAGAATAACTTTCAACTTTTCAACTTCTCTAACTCTCTAAAAAAATGTGGCAGCTGAATTTCAAAGCTGACATTAGTGTTTTTAGTGTTTTAAAATGTTTTTTAGCATTTTTAATGATAACTTATTTTCTGAATTGTAAGCTATGCTGAATTGTAAGCCAATAATCAATAACTATTGACTGTGATGGATGGCTATAGAAATTTAATAAATAAATATATGACCATATAAAGAATAATTTCCTTTAATCAGCCTTAATCTCCCCCACTTTGTTTTAATATATGAGTCCATTTTTTTCCTGTGATGGCTGATTTCAAAGACTCCATGAATATGATATAGATTCCTCTATAGCCAAAGGAAATATTGGAGTCTGATTCTTAAAATTCCCCAGTTGCCTTAGCAACACTAAAGCAATCTAAAAGCAAAATGTGATTCTATAAATCAACCTTCCTAAATTTAGTCTTACATAATTTCAACTTTTAATAAATATATTCATTACCTTTTTATCTAATACTCCTCAAGTAGAAAGATGCTTTATCTTATACTCCTCAAGTAGAAAGATGCACAGGAAATGGAATTTACTTTGTAAAACACCTGCATGATATACGTATTTAACAATTATAGCTGAATTCAATTACCACATTATAATACTATCAGTATTATACTTTAATATTACAAGGATTATAATCTAATCTGGATAGACCTATAAGGTAATACTGAAGCCCATGGATGTCAAACTCACTGAGTCACATCACCATTACATGATTTCGTGATGGTTTTTCCATTCGCAGAGTTGAGGTGGGCATGGCCTGCACAGGATACATGCGCCCGCAAGCCACCAGTTTGATAGCCCTGCTCTAGGCAGACAATCTACAACAGACCTTTTCTTTAGTAATTGCCAGTATGCCCATTAAAATTAATCTAAAAATTGAAGAATTACAGTTTTTGTTTATAGCAATTTCAATTCAATGTAAAATTAAGAAAAAGTGGCTTGTAGCTCCTAAAGATTCTGAAATTATTTATTTGCTTATTTTATTAATGGAATTTATATAGCCACCCATTTCCCAAGATTAATTCTGGGTGGCATATGGTAGTCAGTAAAAAAAGAATGCACGGATAAAAACAGACATTAAAAATAGAAAAAAAAACAGCACTAAAATGAAGATGATTAAAACTGAAAATATAGGTAAACCCAAAGCAGAGACAGAATAAGTACCTCCATTTCAATAGCCACATAAACAAAGCTCCACTTCTTTGGGATCTCCAGGTCTGAGAGTATAACCAGGTCTTAGGGGACTTCTGGAACATCAAAAGGCATGGAGTTAACCTAATGTTCAAGGGAAGACTTTGCAGGTCCCAAAGCAGAGAAGACCTGCCACTTGAGATCTGCCAAATGTCTGTCCCTGGCAATGGTATCCACAACATGCCTCTTTGCTGGATCTAATGGGCATGGGTGATATAACTGGGGAGACATGACATGAGTGATTATGAGTAGAACCTTCTATCCAGGGGCAAGCAAAACTGGCACACAACTTGAAGCTATGACCTTGCTAGCCATAACTTCCACCTTCTCACTGAGCAGGATTTGTGAGTCTAGAGGAACCTCAGACAATGCAGTAGATCTGTTCTGAATAGTACAGTCCCATCTACTGTAGTACCAAAGATGGGATAGATCTAGAACAATAGGCCCCAAAAACCTTGCCAGGGTTCAGGTGAAGTCTGTTATTCCCCATCCAGAACCTCATAACTTCTTGACATTGGAATAAGACACTGACAACAATACTGAAGTGCCAGTTGTGAAAATGTGTAGTTTATTATCTATACTGATGATAAACTATACATCTTGATCCAATCTGGGTTGGTTACTGGGACCAGACATTTTGGAATCTGAAAGCTTGGCAGGCAAAACTTCTGGTCCTGATGACTGATCGGATTGGATCCTGCAACATTATCCTGGGACACGTATATTTGTCTTCATTCCAGTGATGGGATGTAATTTTTTTTACTACTAGTTCTGTGGCCGTGGCTTGGTGGGTGTGGCAGGGGAAAGATACTGCAAAATCCCCATTCCCTCCCCACCCCACAAACCTGCTTTCTAGCTCCATTCTCCTGTGCAGGGCACAAAAGAAGACCCAGCACATCAGCTGGGACTTGGGAGGCAAAGAATAGATGGGGGCGGGCCCAGTCAGAGGTAGTATTTGTCGGTTCTCCAAACAACTCAGAATTTCCGCTACTGGTTCTCCAGAATTGGTCAGAACCTGCTGAATACCATATCTGCTTCATTCATATCTTCATATATATATTGACCACTGATATATATCCCATAGGGATGAATGAGCTTTATAAGAGTGACCATATAAATGCCAAACCTTGTTTACCTCACAAAGCAGTGGCTGAAAACAGAACCTCTTCTCAATCATCAATGCCTAGAATTGATATTGAAGAAAGGAAATGAGCTAACACAACACTGTGCCCCATACCCCTAATCCTCTGAGACAATCCAAAGGGATATCATGATTGATGGTATTGAAAGCCACCCAGAGGTCAAGTAGGGACACAATGTTGCACAGTTTTTAAGTGAATTACTGCAGTCGTTAAGTTAGTAAGTGAATGTGGCTTTCCCATTGACTTTGCTTCTCAGAAAATTGCAAAAAGTGATCACATCAACCCAGGATAGTGCAACTATCATAAATATGACTCAGTTGTCAAGTGTCTGAATTTTGATCACATGACCATGTGGATGCTGCAATGGTCTTAAGTGTGAAAAATGATCACAAGTCACTTTTTTCAATGCAGTTGTAACTTTTCACAGTCACTAAGTGAAGTATTGTAAGTCAAGGACTACCTGTATAACAATCCCAACTGACCTCTACAGCCCAACTTAGCAAACAGGATCTTACATTTAGTAACTTATAGAAAAGCATCCCTGAAGGTTGAAAGGGATTTTCAAATGACAATTGTCACATCCTTAATTTAAACATCAAATCAGGATATATCCGGTTTTACTGTGACTACAGTATATTGTGTTTACTTTAAACTTACTTTATTTACTATTTCTCCTTCTCTAGTTATATCCTCTCATTGACACATAAACAGATGGTTCAAGATAAGAGATGTATCAAGAAAGATTGTATGTGCATGTAACACAGCAACGGTGCTGTGTGTGTTTCCAAAATGCAGTCTGTTGCTATTATTTAACCAATCTGTCTCTTTTTCAGGTTTCTGGAGAACTTGAGAAGAAGGTGCTACTTCTTTAAAAGTCATAATAAATTTAATGAGCAGGTTCCTTAAAACAGCTGCTTCTTTTTTCTTCAAGTTTGTGTGAAAGATTATATAGTTGGGTTGCTTTAATAAATAGCAGAAAAACATTACACCTCACAAGTTCCATGGCACTTCTCCAAAGAAAATTTAAAAGAAACACAGCCTCACAGACTAATGTTTTCAAAATAAATCTTTTCCTCAATAATAGATAATTATTGACTTCCAAGAATTCTTAGCTGCATTTACATCTTATGGAAATCAATGAAACAAATTAGTGCTAACAGAACAAGTTGATTTCCAAAGCAATTAAGTGTCAACAACTCTGAAGAACGGCCACTCGTTAGCATCTGATTGCAATGTTTAAATATAGTAGTATAAAACCTTTTAGATGTACATAAATATGAACCATTAATATAAATCCATAAATGACAAAAATAATACGATGCCTACGTTACTTATTGTATCTTATCATTCATTAGAAAATAAAGCAATTTTTTATTACAGCTTGTGGCCATTTTGGACAAGCTTTAGAGTGAAAGGTTCCATCTCAGATCTGAACTATCTCCAAAGTAAGACAATTTTGATTGAGCGTGTTCCAAAAGAAAAGAATCCAGTTTAAAAGTTGTGGCTTTCAAGTTATAGCAGGTAGAGTAGCTTTTGACTGACCATTTTATCATCCAATCAGGGAATACCTTCACCAGTACACATAGATAGGAATGTTTATTTAAAATTTTGCAGACATCTCACTTTAAAATGATTTGCTGATTATTTCATCAGTTTCTGTAACATACTCCCAAAAGAAAGGAAAAATAAGTATTCCCTTTAAAAAAACACACACACATATTATGAAGTCTTATTGTACTATTTCCTACACATAGAAACAGCACACATTATACCTATTCATATCATACTTACTGAGTTTTATAAGGTTAGAGGAATTGCAATTCTTCATTATGGCAATATTTTTCAAAAGTCGGAAGCATTTTTAAAAGTTTCACTTTGGAAGAAGCGTTCTGTTTTAAATATAGTTTCCTCTCCTATGCTCTGACCTTTTCCCTTCCTGTGGACTCCTATTTTTACAACTTTGATTCAGTTCTGATTATGCTTAGAATATTTTAGTTATCTGTTGATCGTCCCCTATACTCAATCTGGAAATACCTAAAGCTTTAGAAAATGATACCGTATATACGCGCATATAAGCCGATCTCATGTATAAGCCGACCCTTAAAAAACTGCCCCAAAATGAGGAATTTTGCAAAAACTCACATATAAGCCGACCGCCAAATACCATGGTGTGTTGTTTGGGCTAATAACAAAAGAGTATCAATATGAATGCACTGATGAAAGTTCATTATCAAAGCATTTGTGTAGGAAACAATATTAAGTTAATTACCCAGTATGTAAAGAATCTGATGTTGCACGTGACGATCGCAAACACGAAAGCGGTCACGTGAATGACTAACCAATCACAGCGTGTTATGATCAGGTGATAGAAAAAGCAAAATGGAGAGTAAACCCAGAGTAAACCCAGAGTAAAAAAAAAATGTGCTTAATTAGACGTAATTATGTTGCATTTTATTTGAGGTACAGTTAAAATTAATATTGAAATTGAGTTGTAGTTTGTCGGAATTAACTTTATTTAGTGCAGTCTCAATTTTTATGGCTGTATGTATGACTGAATGGTAATGTCGATGATATTGCGTGATCTGAGAAGTGGCGTCATGTCAGTTCGTTTGTGTGAGATCAGATTTATGCACGTATAAGCCGACCCCCTATTTGATAAAAAAAAAAAAAATTGAGTTTTAGAGTCGGCTTATATGTGAGTATATACGGAAATTGTTAACACTTGTTAATTCTTTGAGGGAGTCCTCCACTTATGACCACAACTGAGCCCAAATTTATGCTGCTAAGTGAGACATTTGTTAAGAGAATTTTGTTTCATTTTACAATCTTTCTCGCCATAGTTAAGTGAATCACTTCAGGTTTAAGTTAGTAACATGGTTGTTAAATGAATCTGGCTTCCCCATTAACTTTCTTTGTCAGAGAGTCACAAAAAGCAATCACATGACCCTGAGACAATGCAACCATCATAAATATGAGTCAGTTGCCAAAGGGTTGAATTTTGGTCAATTGACCACACAATCATAAATGTGAAAAACAGTCATTGGTCACTTTTTTCAGTGTCATTGTAACTTCAAACTGTCACTGAACAAACTGTTGTAAGTCGAGGACTACCTCTATAGGGATTCTAGAATGGTCTTTATTGTGGTATGGTAAGGTAGCAGAATGTATAATACTTTCCATTTTATCTTACTGAAAACAAAATCAAGGTGGAGTTATTTTGAATTTCTTCATTATACTATCCACCTTCTTAGGACTGAATAATCTTTTTTGAAACTCCCCCCTTAATGATTGAATCACTCCTCCTTTCAATGATAGGCCTCTATTCTTTTGTTGACATTCACAAATACATAGATATTAGGAAAGCAGCATGCACAATTAGTCAACAATAAATATACTATATTTGGTAGTGACTTATTTACTCCCAGAAAAGAGGGGATAGAATTGCAAGTCTCATCGTGCAGTTTTATCCTGGTTCTTGAAAGTGTCACAGGATTTATACAAACAAAGGATTTTCTCTAATTGGGTTCAACAACCAGGTAGGGGGTTGGGACAACAATACAGAAGTGATTGTCATTGTTACTTTCAGGATGTTTTCTTTTTTATAACTGCATAATTTTATAGCCCTGGAATTTCGTATCCAAGAAATTTTATCCACATCCAAATACTAACCACATCTGACCTTGATTAGCTTTCTTGTATCTGTTACAGTAATCAGTGATTGTTTCCTTATAGTTTCACCATAAGTAGCTGTAGAAAGTGAACACCCACACTTCTCCTAGAAAAATGAAATATTCTAGGAAATATTCAAAAGGCAGAATAGTATTCCTCCCTGGATGAGAAAAGGAGTTACTTGCTCTTGGAAAGCAGCCCCCACCTTTTGTTAATCCTGTAGCCCCAGAAAGACTGGGCCATCCTGTCTACAAGACAGAAGGCTGAGCTAGCTTATTTATTCACAAAAGATCTTCACTCAGAACATAATAGGATTAGCCCTGTACCCATCTCTCCACATGGCACCTGGGAAGATTACATCACCCAGCAAGATTCAACCAAGCCTGGGACTCAAGGCAATTTACAAAGTTGCCCCTGCATGGGAGTCTGACAACCAATCAGAATACATTTCTTTCACAGGAACAGGAAGCAAGTTCAAAGCACAAGAGAGGGTCTCTCTCTCTCTCTTTTGTTCTCCCCCTCTCCCCCCCCTATCATGCTCAATTGCCCAGACCTCAAACCATGTGGTCTTGTCTACCATTACCTCGTCTTTCCAAACAGCCTCCATGTCTCCAGTGTCTTTCTCCCTACTTGGAACTGAACCTACAGCCAACAGATAAGAGAATCAGACTTCCAGGGTCCAGTAACTAATTAAGGAAGAGAAACCAAGCAACCAGTAGAATGGTGTGAAGAATCTCTCTTAATCATCTGTATTACAAAGCAATCAATTATTATTTCATTTGTGACAAAATCAGAAGACAGTGATATAAAGAATGTCTGTGGTCATGCATTCTAGCAAGTCTTAATGTGGTTTGCTGGAAACTAACCAAGCAGAAAAGAACTCTAGAGTTCAGGAGAAAATTATAGAGCAACCAACCAATGGAGTAGTTTGCCTTCAGAAGTTGTGGGTGCTCTTTTACTGGAGGCTTCCACACAGAGATTGGACAACCAATTGTCTGAAATGATATAGGGTCACCTGCTTGAGCAGGAGGTTGGACTAGAGTTCAATTCTATTATTCTATTATGTTGCATGAGTATGTTGGCCAAATCAAGTCTAGATTATGATAAAATCAGGATTTATGTTCCAGACTGTCATTTGAACCCAGTCAACCCAAGCTTAGCCCATATTAGCAGCATCTCTGAACCAGAACAAAAGGATTTATTTGGGCCAAAAAATTAGATTTGATGTAATGCAAAGTGCTATAAATTTTGGGAAGAAACCCCTGTGGTGATACTCAGACAGGACTGCAACATAAAAAGATCATGGGGCTATGATAGCAAGATGCAAATCTCAATTCAGTGTGCAGTTGGGGATACAAAAGAAACATTTGTCTCCAAAATTATTGGGTAGGAGTTGGATATAAAAGGTTAGTCACTTCCTGAGATAATTCTGGGAGGGTGGAGCTGGCGTTGCAACGATACGGCATGCGATCTTAAAGGTCTGAGATCCCTGCTGATATCTTTGTTCCTGGACAGTCCAAACAGATCTAAACCATCCCAAAGAGATGGTGAATGTAAAGAGCGCATCCTGTCGGGGATGCTGCAAAGTCTCTGGTAGATCCAGGAGAAGCTCTTTTTGTCAGTGGCAAAGAAACAGCCATTAAAGCTGCTGAA
>BHFT01016191.1:0-52610 GCA_004320025.1 Laticauda laticaudata
CCCCAGAGAGAGATAGATGCAGGGAACAACGACACAATCAAATTTAAGCACACGATCTGCCTTTACACAGCACTGGGTCTCTTTTGTTACTAATGCTGCATTCAGACACAAAGACTGAAGGAGCATTAAGTAAAATTAATCTGAGTATAAATGTTATTTTTATGCATTTTTCAAGCAAAACTTCTTTATTTGTAGCTTTAGTCATTTCAGAGATAATAGATCTCTTTTAAAAGCATTTATTTGCACTGAATAAATGCTACTTTTTTGCTATTGCAAGTGCTACAAAACTTTTGTTGGTTAATGGAAGTTTTCTATGAGAGGTGGTCCTCATTCTTGCCACTTTCTTTCTTCATCAGAAAACTAGTTCTTCTTGATTCCTGTGAATGTAGAAATAGCACAGGTTTTGTCAACATAACTACAAACTATTTAAACATCCTTTTAGTCAACACAAGGACTTAAAGCAGTGGTGTCGAACCTTTTTTGGCACCAGAGATGGGTTTTTGTGGAAAGACAATTTTTCACGAAGAGTTTTCGATTTTGCTTGCTCACCAAGCTCATCCAACCCTGTTGGCAGTCCGGTTCTTATTAGGTCGGGACTGTGTAACGGAATATAAGTCACCTAACAGATATTTGGGTTAGAAATAATATAAACCAGGAAGAACATTTTAATACTGTTCTTTAGGAATGAAAGCATACATTTGGGTACAGTTTCTCAACAGCCCATACAGATGGAGCGAACCTGGATTGTTTAGTTTTTAGTCTGAGTCTCAGAAGAGAGTGTATTTTGTTTCCTTCTGTCTGGAAAATATTGTACTTTGCTCATTTTTCCTAATTGACTGATATTACTGGATTTATATAAGTCTGTTCTGAACTGTTTTTTTGGATTGGCTTTGATATTTGGATATCCTGGATTGAAAACTGACTGATTTACTTGTAAATGACTTTGGATTGCTTATTTTGGACCTTTGCTTAAACCTTTCTGGAAGTAAAACCTACATTTACTGTACAGTGTATCTGTGTTCTGTTTGTGTATATTCAACCTATCTCAATAACATTCCCTGGTATGCACTCATTTCCTAACGTGAATTCTACACTGTTTTGGGCCAGGCCATTCAGGCTTCAGAATAGCTGAGAGGTTGTGTGAATGCACAGTACTTATAACAGAAGCTGTTACTGTTTAATTGTGGTTACTATCCTGATAAGATGGCAAGTCACTTCAACAAGTTATACTGTAACCCAGTGAGATGGAAAAACTTGTTTCTGGTCTATGAAATCGCAGTCTACTTTCTGCGTAAAGAAGGTTTATGGATGTAACGTTTACGACCGGATGTAAATGCTTGGGATCCAGAAATGAGGATATGCCAAGAAGCTTGCTGATTTAAACAGAACAACGAAGAGCTCTTTGTATAATTGGAACTAACATTGAGTGACAGCAGCTTAATCGCATATATCATGGAGAAGAGCTGCTGCCAGGTGTTTGGGGAATTTGAAGAAGATTTAGTCGTGAAGTGTAGGTGCACATATATTTACATGTAAACTTTTAGAGCACGTCTTCTGAAAGGTGGAGATATGTTAGTCATTTAAACTTCATGAAAGATTTTCAAGAGCTACGTGAAAAAGAACGATATTTTTCAGAGCTGCATGAAGTTTACATCATTCTGTCCCTCATTGGATGAAAGTTTATGATGACTATGTATCTTCAACTGAAGTACTCGCCAGAGATAAAGCGACATTGATGACATAACCGGAAATTGTTTAGAAGCAGGCAAGACGACGCTAGATAGGGACCAATGAGACAAGGAACAACACACAGAAGAGGGTTTTATCTTCAACTGCTATACTGTTAGGAAATGTTTTTTGTGGGTAAGGCATTAGCTACATTCTGTAAAAGGGAAACAACAGAATACTAGTAAACACCAGAAGGCCAAGAAGAATGTTAGTTTAGCTATGTTAGCAATGATTTGTGGTTTGTTGATAGTGAAGCATCACAGTGCATTACTAAGGATAGAAAAGGGTTTGTAAAGATGTTCATAGTAAACATATGTTTCATTGGGTAAATGGATTGGAAGATTAAAGCATCTAGTGAAGGTACTGCATGTTGTTCTTGTATAAACGAACTTTAACTATTTATATGTACTAAACTAAAATTTACCTTATATCATAAGGGGCTTTAGTTAATATTGGGTTATTGTAGTACCTTTAGGGGAATAATGTATAATAGAGAAAGAGGGTAAGGGTTCTGCTACTGTATTAAAAATGATTTATTGTGATACATGAATGACCAGGTTTGAGATGGCTAGCTCAGTTATAAATGGTAACATGATTAATGTATATCATTTATTACATAGACGTCAGGGCACATTAATTTCAAAATGCTCAACAAACTGTTAAACTGGCAGAGGGAGTAACTGAACCCTTAGCAAGTATTTACACTATAATCGCTTGTAGTCAAGAAAAGAGTAAGTTATGCAGCAACAGGCTAAATGGGTTTAAAGACCAAGAAACTTTAGATGGTTGTGTTTGCTGACATAATTGGTCTAAGAGCCAAGTTTAGGAGGTCCTGTTATATTTTGAGTATTATGGACCATTATCACATATGGTTCTGCTATCTTATGAAGAACAAACAAAAATTCCAAATTTCTTTAACGGCTAAGGTTTACTGAGAGAAAAAATAAAATAATTACTTCTAGTTACTTGAAGTACAAACTTCAGTAGTTAGTTTAGTAACTGAAGTTACAACGGGACTGAGTTTGTTTAAAAAGATTAAAATATGTTTGAATTGGCTTGGTGTGAGCATAAAGTTCTGGCATCCTTACGACCAAATAACTTGTTTATAGAACGAAGAGCGCAAACTTACAAGCCATGGTCGTACTATGTTTATCTGATTCGGGTTTACCCTGAAACACTGTGGGTGAGGCGATAATGTGTATAACATATTTAAACAATGTGTTATACAAAACTGAGAATGATTCATGTTGGCATGCAGAAAACCAAATTTAAAGTTCTAACACACATTTGAGCTTCCAGTATGGGTGCATATTCCTCACAGTAAGATTGAAAGGGAATAGAGTAAAGAAGCTATTTTTGTGGGTTATGGAGCCAATGCACAGATCATTTTGATTTGGGAAAGGCACGGCTCATGTTTGTTGTATTAGTTGAATTTTTTGAGACATTGATGGGATAACTGCACAGGAATCCAGCAATGATATCTATTATTGCCACCACCTCAAATAGTCTAAAAGATAAATCAGTAACCCAAATAGCCATTAAAGAGGAAGAACAGGAGCAAGTAGTAGAAACAGCACAGGAGGAGGTCGAAGAACAGGAGCAGGGGACGGAAAGTTACGGCCAGTAAGCCTGTATTACAAGACGTTCAACTCGAGTATACGACCACCTGATAGATATCAAGTAGTGTTGTTATGCAAGTTCCAAGTAACTGCAGTGAACTAAAAACTGTACCTGCTTAAGGATAAGGCTGCTTGGCAGAAAGCAATGGATAGGAGCTGGAATTATTAAAAGACTGGAAGTATATGAAAATTTAAGTTACCACCAGTAAACATGCATACGGAGTAAATGGATATATAAATGAAGACAGGTGTAGATGGGACTGTTAACCCATGAAAGCCAGGTTAAGTAGAACAAGGGTTGCAGTCAGACAGCAAATGAATATGATGAGGTGTTTTGCACTAGTCTGAAGGCTACTACAATTAAGAGCAGCATTAAGTGTGGGCAGTAAGGAGAAATAATTATAAATATTGGATGTAGAATGATGTTTATCCTGCATGTCCTGTTGCACACACTATATATTTAAGAAACTTTGGGTCTCAAAATGATAATACTGAATAAATAATAATTGCGGAAATTGAAAACATCTTTATGGTTTGAAGCAAATCAGGATATGAGGGAACAAATGTATAGTTAAAAAATTAACTAAAATAGGTTTTGTAGCTGGTATGGCTATCTGTTTTGTTTAAAAGAGAAAATTAATGGTATGATTTCATTGTTGCTATTGTTTACTGATGACATAGCATTAATCACCAAAACTGAACAAGAAGCTATGAGATAATTTCACTATTGGAAAGAAATTAAGATAAAAGCAATTAGGAGAATCAAACAATATCTTGGGTTTAAAAGATAAATAGAATAGGGAAGGATACAAGATCTCAACAGGCAGATAAAATTAACCAATGATAAAAGTTTTAAACATGGAATTTGTAGCCAGTTAAAACAATGAGTCAGGAGTTTAGCCACGGTGATGTTCAAGTCCTATTTTTTGATCAGAAATTTATCAATCTTGATTGATAGTTTATCTTATCTCAGTAATCTTGTCAAGGCAGATATTGCATAACATTGTCAATCAATTGCGAGATTAAGGCTGTAGCTAACTGAAAGGCACTGGCAAGCTCAAAACGTGTGTTAAAATATCTGAAACAACAATTCATTATACTTATGTATTATTACTTTGCTGTATTTGGCGCCAAAAGATGAATGCAATTTGAACTGGCTATGCTGATGCAAGTTTTGCCTACCACATAAATACACGAACTCTAATCGGGATACTGCCTGTAATTTTGGTAAAAGCATTGATTGATGGGAGATCTATTAGACAGAAAATTAGTTTGGTAACAATGGAAGGCTGATTCTATGTTTGGTCTTTATTATGTACAGATTTTAGTTTCTGTATAAGCCATTATTTAATTGTATGGGAATTAATTAAAGATTCTATTGTAGTTTACGAAGACAACCTATTAGCATACAGGATGGTCTTTCAATATTGCTGTTAAACAAGAAACGAAACCATGATTTAAGATATTTAAAATGTGAGACAATGTGTGCAAAGTAAGATGATTAAGCTAGAATACTGTATGTCAGAAAACAATATAGGCAGATATTTTAAAAAGGCAAGGCTCATAAGCATAAAGTGAGCTGTGAGATTATGGCTTAGAATGTAGTTGTATATTGTCTTACCAAAAGGGGAGAAATGTTAGGATATAAGTACCTAACAGGTCTTTGGGTTAGAAATATATAAACCCAGGAAAGATATTTAAATAAATGTTCTTTAGGGAATGCAGAGCATTGCATTTGGGTACAAGTTTCTCAAACAAGCCACAAAATGGAGCCAGAAAACCTGGAATTGTATTAGTTTTCTAGTTCTGATCTCGAAGAGAAGTGTAATCATCGCCCTTCTTCATCTTTTTTTGGGTGTGTGTGGGGTTTCCCCCTTCTGGTTGGAAAGTATTGGTCCTTGCTTTACCATTTTTTCTAATTGACTGATGTTCTGGACTTTAAATGTAAGTCTGTTTATGAATTGTTTTTTGACACACGGATTTGGATATTTGGATATCCTGGATTTGAAAACTGACTGATTTTAGATAAAAAAAACGTTGTAAAAATGACTCTTTGGATTTGTATTTTGGGACTTTGCTTCTTTCTGGGACGTAAAACCTACAATTACTGTACGTGTATCTGTGTTCTGTATGTGTATTATTCAAACACTACTCTCAAATACATCTCCCTGTATGCGCTCATTCTCCTAACGGGGAATTACCTCAACAGACTGGTACTAGTCCGTGGCCTGATGGTTGGGGACCCCTGTCATAAAAAGATTTTCCAAAAAAAATGCTCCTGAAGAAGTATATAGCTATATTTGAAAGCTAGTCTTCAGAGAGAGTTTGCCATCAAAGACTGTAAAAATGTTACCTCACTGGATGTTTTAATTTAGGCTAGTAAAATATGGAATGCAGTGAAAAATGTATTTTCCATACTGAATACTAGTAATAACAGTGTATAGGATATTTGTAAGTTACAAAAGTCTCATCTAACTTGAGGCTATATAAAGGAAACATTTATTATACTTGACTTCTTTTAACCATGCTGATTGAAATTTTTCTAATATTAATTCTCAGTTATAAAGCTAGGAAAAATAAAAGCAATAGCAGCAATACTCATATTTTATTTGCACAGAAATAATAAAAATATATTTTTGAAATTTGTTTCCAGGTAACAAATTAGGTAATTATTATTCGCATTTATTTAAATTTGCTATTCAGTAAAAAGTTTGATGTTGGTAACTAACAGAGCAATCCTATGCATGACTACTCAAATGCACAATAGTTTTGGGAGATATGTATAGGTTTATTCTATATTTAGGATGTAAGTATACAATTACCGTATGGAGTTTAGTTATTGTTTTAGATTTATTTAAAAAATGAAAATTATACACTCCTTATCCAAATTTAATGCCACAATGATAGAGATAAAGATAGAGAAGAAGACATAAAAATATATAAAATACCTCCAGAGTATCTTCATGGTTAACAATTGGCTTCACATTTTCTGTGATTTTAACTTGTTTGTTCATCTGCAAGTTTCTGGTACTGTTCTCATCATCTGATTCATTAGGTTTCTGCACATAGTTTCCCATAACATTCTGCTCTTTTTCCATTTTGTTTTTCACTGGAGTAATTTCTGAAGTCTAAATATTTAAAGTAGTTAAGACATTCCCATTGGATGAGGCCTCTTAAGCATACCAAAGTTAATATGCAGATATTATAAGTAACAATAATCAATATCCCCCACCTCCTCAGACTTCGATTTTGGTATCAGATAAATTTAGCAGTTGTAAAGTATAACCTATTCCAGATGGGCAGCAATATATCTTGCTGCATTTCAATAATAAAAGCAAGAATTGCAAAAATAATAACAAGCAGGATTTCACTCATAGGAGTGTGGGACCTCACTCAACAAAATTAGCAGAATTGGTCACAAATAAAGTGGGACTTACTGCATGTTCAAACAAATGAAATAAAAATGCATTATAGTCTAGAGAATAGTAGTATAAATTCATCAAATCCAAAGTCTATCTACACTGGTCCTGACGCCTTCTTACCAGCCTTCCTACCATTATAAACTCATCTATACATGTAAAAAAAGGTGCTATTAATATATATATTTATTGATATATAGTTAAAACAAAGAATTAAAAAGCTGTCTTAACAACAAAATGAGAAAACAATTTAATTCTACGCAGGATTATTATTTTCTTTTTTACAATATATCATTTTTATTTCTGTACTTCTCCCAAAAATGCTTATAGCAAACATGTTTATTTGTCCAATCAAACCATGTGCAGTAGTGTGAATTTGTTCCTTGAATTTCAGATATATGGTCTTGACCCAACATATTTCTGCTAATAAGAATAATTTATTTTATAACAGGGCATTAGTACTGGAATGCGGTCAAAATTCAATCAAATTGAAGAATGGTTTAGGTTTTATTTCAAGAATCAACATTAACAAAATTATAAGTTACCTTCTATTTTTTTTAATAGTAGCTTAGCCCTATGTGTCAATTACTAATTCCAGGCTAGTAGTTGGAAGTACTCCAAGACCCTGCTCAAGTCAGTGTGATATCCAGCTGTAGAAAATCTGCCAGCTTTATCTCTTCTTGAACAGAGCTGACCTGGCCATTTATCTGCTTGTAACTGACAAGACAGAGGGCTTTTTTGGTGATAGCACCAAGACTTTGGAATCCTGTTTTACTGTCAGATTTTAAATGCTATTGTCATGTATTCTTTCTATATTCTTAATTATCACTTTGAGGCCGTTTCTGAAGTGGTTTTTTTTCAGATTTTTAAACAATTTGATTCTTTGTAGGGTTATTTTATTCTTTATCTTGGTTGTTATCTATTAGCTGTAATGTTAACTGAATGGGCCAGTCTGCCAACCAAAATTGTGAAACACCTAAGGGTTTTTTTAAAAATTATTTTCACAATAACTGTAGTTAAAATAAAAATTAAACAATTCAAATCTTAGCTGCTCTCAAAAATTATTTACTGTGTGGTGAAAAGTTAGACAATTTCAAGCATAACACTGAAACTAACCTTTACTCCTATATCTTTTATTGAAACTTGGTTTCCTTGCTTTGCTTCTTTATTAGTTTCTTCTGTGTTTTCTTCTTCTTTTAATCTGTGTACTATTGTTTGAACAGTTTTGACCATATTCTTCAGTTCATCAGGGTAAGGTGTTGGATACCTCTTCAAATTACCCTCCTATGGAAAATAAATCAATTTTGAAATTAACCAATTATAAATTGCAGCAAAGAGTGCTCCACATTCTGATCAATGCAGTAAGTGCAAATACTCCTCAATTTACTACAAGAGGTACAGAATTTTGGCTGACTCTATTTTATAACCATTTTTACAGCAGCTGTAAATTAAGTCACCAGCCCATTAAGTAAATCAGGTGGTTGTTAAGTGAATCCAGCATATCCAATGGAACGTTTTGGCTGTTCTCTGCCAGAAATTGCAGGCATGTGACTACAGGACACTGCAACCAGTCACAAATGTGAATCAGTTGCCAAGCACCCAAAATGCATTGGCCATGGGAGGGGGAGTGAATTTTATGGCAGTCAAATCTACTTTATAGGCTGCAAAACATGTTTTCTGAGGTTGACATAACTTTAAATGATCATTAAATAAGGGCTACTTGTAACAACTTATGCCCTGGGTCACTTTCCATCTGGACTATTGCAATGTGCTATACTTGGGGCTGCCCTTGAAGACCATCTGGAAGTGTTGGTCACTTTGCTCATGTTATATCCCTGATATGCAAGCTGCACTTGCTCCAGGTTTTCTTCCAGGTACAAAGTGCTGGTTATCACCTTTAAAACTCTACAGGACACTAGAGCAAGTTATCTTTAGGGCCAGAGGTGGGATTCAGCAGGTTCTGACCAGGAAATTTTGAGTAGTTCAGAGAACCAGCAAATGCCATCTCTGACTGGTCCCTCCCCCATCTATTCTCTGCCTCCCAAGTCCCAGCTTATTGGCTGGGTCTTCTTTTGTTGCCCTGCAGAGGAGAACAGAGGAAAAGCAGGTTAGTGGGGTGGGGAGGGAATACTATTTGGCAGTAACCTTCCCCCAGGAGTGGGGAGGGAATGAGGATTTGGCAGTATCCTTCCCCTGCCATGCCCACCAAGCCATGTTCACAGAATTGGCAGTAAAAAAATTTGAATTCCACCACTGTGTAGGGCTATGTCTCCCTGAAATTATATGCCCACCAGATTATCCACCCCAGCAAAATATTACATCCAAAGCAGTTTGTGGTTCACCTGTAAAGGATGAAATTAAAGCAGATAACAGAATAAAGCAAATACATACTCTAGGCGGTGCCTCTCTTTCGTCTTTATCTTCATCACATTCAAAAGCCACCTGAGCACGCTGCTTCCTTTGCTCCTCCCACAGTGAAGGATTGAAACTTTCATTATCAGATATGAACATAACTGAATGAAAGTATAAAGGTAAGTTAGAACAAATAAAGTAATTCACACAACAACAGGTAGCATTTCTTTTAAACCTTCTTAACAAAACAGATTGAATGCCTTATAAACAGCTAAACTCAAGGTCCAATTTGAAATGAACTGCATTTTGGGCACTTGGCAACTCGCCATTTATGGCTGTTTGCAATATGTGACCCCCAATTCATGATGTTTTTGCTGAAAAATAGTATATACTTCTGATTTTCAGCAAAAAAGTCCGACAGCAAACAATAAATTCATTCATAAAATTCATTCAGTCATAAAATCGGATCAGTCATTGTGAGGGTCTACTTTATGACTGCCATGACTTATGACATAATTGGGATAATTATCGTGAGTTGAGGACTACCTTTACTAATTGCTCTAAGTATCACAATTTCAATATTCTGTACAACTGAAAGCCTGCTGAGGAAACAAAACACTTGGTTTTTTTCCAAATTTGTTAATTTATATTTTGGACCAGATATTGCACTCACACTGTCCTAGGGCTTCAATTATCCATGTTTATAAACAGTAATGAGAGAAATTATGCACAATGAATCTATTTATCTCCTCATCCCAATTATAAAGACTTGATAAAGCATGAAGTAATTTATAAAATAGATAATGTGGTTCCATTCCTTATGTATTCCAGAAAGCAAAACTTCCGGCAGCTCCTAATCATTTCACGAAGACTTCTTCTATATGCAGTTTAACTTGTACTTTTTTTCCTTTTATATGAGACGGTACATATGAACTACTTATTTTAATCCGAGCCATAACTTCCAATTTATTCTTTACTCAATGCTCAGAGTATGGCCAGAACAAAGACACAAAAGACATTCATTTAGAAGTGCTGTAAAGTTACAATGTAATGTATCTAAAACAGCAGTTGTTTAGATGCTGTCTCACAAGTCTGTAATTTGCCAAAACCTAAAAATCTTTCAGAATTCTAATGGTCATCATATCAGTATTAATACTGCCATGCTGGTGAGAGCTATAGAATTTAAATATTGTTAATACTTGTT
Organism: Laticauda laticaudata; assembly: GCA_004320025.1. Lineage (NCBI taxonomy): Eukaryota > Metazoa > Chordata > Lepidosauria > Squamata > Elapidae > Laticauda > Laticauda laticaudata. The sequence continues at coordinate 10,323 of BHFT01016191.1, forward strand.
TCTCCAATGAAATATGTTTACGGCTTTTGAAGGTGTTTTGAATTTCTAAGGTCAAGCAAACAAATCCAATCTAAGCATTTTTATTCCAAGTAGCATTTGTAAAATAATCAATATAATTATTACCATCTTCAGATCTTGGTTGTTGTGGGAACATATAATTAGTAACAACAGTTTCCTGTGTTTCTGGATCAACTTCTTTTTGAAGTGGAATGAGAGGTTTCGACTGTGTATGAAAGAAAGGAACATTTATGAATGCATATATAGATTATGCAGGTTAAACTACTACAATTTGTTTTTTTTATCTCATTATATAAGTTGCTATAAAACATTAAATATGGTTCTTTAAGACCAGTTCAAAATTTGCTCTGGATTATTAGATGACTCGACTCTCAGATCTCAAAGGAACAGAATCTGCTACCATGGGAGAAAGCAACAAGGTTTATGAATGATTCATTGTGCCTGACTCCACAGAATCTTATTTCACTTCTGAAGGTATAGTGATAAGACAGTTATTCCAAAACTTAATTTAGTATATATGCTCTGCCACGTCATACTTAAGAGATAAGCCATTATTTGGAATTAGTCATTGGTAATTATTTGGACACAAAACAAATCTTATGTTGATAGCAAAAGAATATCTAAGACATATAACTGTAAGATAAACATGCATTGAAATTACATATACACACACATTGCCTATAATCCTGCATATTTTGTAAGCAGCCCAGAGAAATCTATGTGTGAGTTGAGCAACTATGTAAATGTGATAAATAAGTAAATAAATATTCATGTTTAATTATAGACCACAATGGGTATATGTGAGATAGGTCACACATTATATAGAAGGTGGGTCATTAGAGAGAGCTTATTTATAAAAGTCATATATGCCTGTAAAAAAAATAGTAAAAATCATGAAGCCAAATATTCAATATGTTATTTGTTCAATTTATGAGGAAACAGATACAGTTCAAGTATTCATTCTTCTTATGGAAATACCAAACAACTCAATTTCCAGTAATTAGACAAGCATATGTTTTACTGTGTAAGTAAAACTGCCTTTTATATTTTACTGAAACATTTTTTTTCCTTTCTTCCTTCTTTCCTTCCTTCCATCGTTCCCCATTCCCTCCTGCCTTCTGCCCAGAATGAGACACAGAGTGAGGAAGAGAGGGAGGAAGGCTTAAACTTTTCTTAACTAGCAAATTAGAAATATAATAAACATTATCTAACCCAAGAATTTTCAACTGCACTTTTATAGACATGGAAGGGAAGATATTTCTTAAGCAACTGAATAATAACTGCCCTGAAGAGTTTTTTGAATATCTAAAACCCTCTCGATAACAGTTCTTTCTCTTCATTTCTGGGCAAAGTAACAATAAAATATTTTTCTTATCAGAAGCATAGCAACATATGCAATACAACACTTCATGATAAAAATATCAAATATACAAGCCAATATGATAAAGTAATTTCACAATATATTTTCAGTTCAAATGCTATTTTTAAAGAAAAATATGTTTCAAAGGAAAATATAAATATGAAATTATGAAATACAAATTCCATTTACCTGATTATCTGATAACCACAAAGCAGTCAAATGTTGCAATTGCAAAATGCTATAAGGCAAATACTTCAATCTGTGAATAAAAGTCAAGATGACTGTTTAGCTTATCAGCAAATCAAAAACAGTAATAATTATTTATTAGTAAAGTATAGCAATAAAATAGTCATCTTTCCACATTCTTATCAATTTTAATTGTGTATTTTTCTTTTTTTAATTATTATTGGGTTTACAAATTATTCTTGTGGTAAGTTCAGCCCTTTAAGTAGTTCCAGACAGTTTTACGCAACTAGACTATGATTAAGTTCATAGAAGCAGAGCTCAAGTAACACAGTGGTCATAGGAGTAGGCATTTGCACACTGCTCTGGAACATTAAATAATACTGTATAAATGAATTAAAAAGAGAGGCAAAAAGAAAAACAAAATCCACCATCATTTCTTCCATTTGTCACTTGGTCTCCCTGGTATGAAATACTTCCCCTTATCTTGCCAACACAACTGCAGCCCCTGCAACCTTTAAACTTGTCTGGAATTAAAGCATGTTTCTCTTGCAAACAACTATGTGCTTTCCTCTGCCCATTCCTGTCTAAATTCTTAAGTCACATTTTTAACGCTTCCCAGACATATCTTTTCCCACCAACAAAAACTAAAAAATAATAAATCAAAATATTTTATACAAAGTATGCTTTATATAAAGAAAATCTATTACATGTTTATTCCACCTTCATCCAAAGAAACAGTAATTCCCCATCACTTTATGCTCATAACAATCCAATGTGGGAAATAGTAATTGGATTAAATCTATCCAGAGCTGCATTGTGACTAATAGAATATTCATGCAAAATAATTTAAGTTACAAACCTATTATCACTTAAATTTATAACTTTTAATTTCTGCATATCACCCATTTCCTCTGGAAGAACCTCCAGTTTATTAGAATGAAGAAACAAAACAGTTACATATTTCCAGCTTCCAATCTGAAAAAAATAAACATAATTTTGCAAAATATTATTTTATCAATAATAAATGTATAATTGCTATTTTTCTGTTGAATATAAAAGTATATTTCAACATGTCAATTTTGAATTACCAATATTGATGAGAAAACACAGCTAAAATATCGTATTTCTAAAATATCATATTTCTAAAATATATATTTAGACTTTCTACTTTGCAGAAAATATATTTCACACTGAGATTACATGTATTTTTCTATCTAATGTATAGGAAGGCAATCTGCAGCCTCTATATCAGTCCTGACCAACTCTTGTGCAGAACCTGGAAATCCAGTTGGTGCCATCTAATTAAGATAAGCCAATAAATACAGACTAAGATACTTTAGCAATTGTGTCCTTTATGATCAATTCTCTAAATACCAGACCATCTAAGTACTGGAAGAAAAAGATAAACTTTGCACAACTGCTTCTGTTATGAGATCAGATGTTTTCTGAATTGGGAGGCCCTTTCGACAATTATAATCTATGCTATAATCATCTAACAATTCAACTACTGCAAATGCATTCTGCATGGAGCTGTCCTTGAAAATCATTAGAAAGATTTAACTGATGCAGAATGCAGCAGTATGGGCATGACTTGTATCCTTCTGCGTGCAATTCAGGATACTTGTTATCTCTAAAGCCCTGCATGGTTTGTAGAAAGAGAGATCAGCAAAACATACTCTATCTCTTTAAGTCTTTCCATTAGTGGAAGAGCAAGTTTGGATTCACTGTGCATTCTAATAACAGAAAAATCTTAATACATCACAAAAAAAGGTATAGAACATTTAGAGAGTATTTCATGGTCATGAAAACTGGATCCTTAATTTCCAAATATCAAAATTTGCAAATTTTGTCACATACAGGACAATGTTCCAGATGGTAAAAAGTTTTTAACAGGTGTTTTCTTCCCCAGCTCTCCACTTTCTCATTAGAAAGTAGTTACACTCTCCTAAACATTTATTATTTTTATTTCTTAAAATTTATATCCTGCTTTTTGAACCAATTTGTGCCATAATGAATCATTTGGCAGATGAATACTTTATACTTGAGTATTTTTATACCAGTTTTCCCAGAATCAAGACTTCCAAAATTAGTTTCTAATTTATGTCCCCCCCAAAAAATTAAAGTCACATTCTACTAGTTCTTTTAAATATCTCAATAAATCTAAACCTATAAAGACAAACAATTGGATCCATGAATAAAACCATACCTCTGGTGGCAATTGTGTTAAAAAATTATGATCTGCAGCAAAAGTCCTTAGATTGGAGAACTGTCCAATAGATGAAGGCAAAGTTTCAATTTCATTGAAGCTGCAATCCAGTTCTTCAATTGATGTTAACCTAAACCAAGTTGAATAAATAAAATCAGAATTGGCTCATTTTATTTGTTAGTAGAATGTAAATTCAAGTATGGAAAATATAAACACTACCAATTGAAACTTGAATCACTACTGATTTGGACGAAGATCAATATCCCAAATCCCTGTAAACCTCCAAAATAATTTGAATTTATTGAATATACAGGATTATAAACTTCAAGATGGTTACAAACACATATTAATAGATTTGAAAGGCATTAGGTAATCTATTTAACTTATTCATTGAGAACCATTAAAAACAAAATGTCCTTTGTTAAAGAAGATGTAGAAATACCTACCCTCCTATGGAATCTGGCAAGTACATTAACTGATTTTCATCTATTTTAAGAACTGTTAATTTCTTTAGACAACCTGTTGTAAAAGAAATATTAAAATGGTAGTCATTCAGTATTCATATGACAATCCTCATCACTAGAGGAAACATGCAATAGCAATCTCTCAACATATCTTCCATTTTTTTATATGCAACTATTTCATTGTATCCTGTGCAAGCCTGAGTAGCAAGATTATTCTAGTCCTAGATCAATTGCAACCAACATCAAACCACGTTATTACAGAAAAAGTACTTCTTTTAATTTACTGTTATTTATTATTAAAGGATAACGATGGCTACTGTCAATTGAGGTGAAGAGAAAACAATTTATTTGCAAGTGTCCTTATGGCTACCACAGAGCAATATTTAAAACCATAAATACTTAATAATTGACAGACCTAATACTGTATTACCTTTGCCAGCTTTCTGATCACAAATAAAGCTGAACTGGGATGATGAAAACTCTAGACTAATAAATCTGGCAACCACTATATTTTACAGCACTCTAACTAACGCAAGTCAATTTTGGAAATATTATTCTATCAACTGCATTATATTGGATTTATTAAACCATTGTCATGGGGGTGGAATCCTTGGTGCTCTTGAGCTTGCTTTGTTTTCTTGCAGATATTTCTTTACTCGAACTAAGTAACATCATCAGAGCTGGTCTAGAGAACAACTAGCACTAATGTTACCTAGCTTGGATAATGAATCATCTGCAAGGAAACAAGCAGGTTCAGAGAGGACCAAGGATTCTTCATGTCAATTCTTAAGGCTAGGTCCCACTGGCCGACGGATGCAAAACATATGCAAAAAGGACACAGTGGACGAGCAAAATTTCGGGGNGGATGCCCAGAGGATGCAGAGAGGATACAGCGGACGTTTAATGGATGATAAACAGACATAAAACGTTTGTTGCTCGTATGTCGCAGATTTACATTGTACATGGCAGAAAGTTCATCCGTTCACAAAGTTTTGTGCAGCTCAAAACTTCTTGCGCGGATGAAATCGCAGTGGACAGATCCTCGACGGATAGAGCGTATGAAACACGTATGCAATGAGTACACAACGGATGCATAGCGTTTTCCAACGTTTTTTAACGTTTTACATCCTTTTTGCATCCGTTGGTGCAGTGGGACATGGGCTTTAGCTACAAATATTCTCCTTTATTACTACCACTTTCATTGTTTCCACTGATGAAATTACTTTTAGGTTAACTTAAATATAATATTGTTCTTTAAAATAAAAAAAAGGACAAGGTATACTTTTTTTGTTTATGTACCACAAAAGTACATTTATGTTTTAAATAAAGACTGCCAAAATGTTCTCATGGTTTTATGATATATTTATAGCTAACAATACTAACCAATGGACTCTGGCAGCTGCTGAAGTGAATTACTAGATAATAGCAGGTCTTGTAAACTTTCACATCCTGAAACACCTTCTTCAAGAGTTTCAATATTGTTTTTGGAAATATCCAAGTAGGTCAAGTGCTTCAAACTGCCCATAAACTGAAAATACAGAGGCACTAGTAAAATACAAAGCTTGTGAATTAAAACATGAACATATCCTACTCTGCAAGTAATGCAAATTAATTATAATACACTTTTTATTTGTGATGACATCAGATCAAACTTATGCTCTGTTACAAACTAGGATGCATACTTTAATCAAAGTTTTACATAATCCAAATTTAGAAAAAGATATGTCATTGTGGGATTCTACTAAAAAATTTGACCAATTCCCCCATCTATGAATTCAAGAAAATTGATATGCTATGTGACACAGAAAAATTAGTCCTTGTCATTTTCAGATTGTTATTCTGAAGGTATATTTGTTCAGTGTTTGCTGAACGTAAAGAGAACTTTTTTCATGAATCTCTTTCTAGAAAGGTGACCAGCATTCTTGAACATAATTATTCACATAGGCATTAAACATTCTACTGAATTGTCATAGTAGTTGTAATATAAATATAACAATAATAAATATACATTACCCCTGGAACAAGTGTTAGTTTGTTATCATCCATCCAAAATTCTTTTAACCCACTTAATTGTTCAAGTACTTCAGGCTGATAGAAATTAAAAAAAAAACACAACCATGTATTTTTATAACAGAATATTTAAAAGAAAATACAATATTAAGAGAGAAATATTGAGAATTTTGCTAATTCCTTTCATTTATTTATACACAGATGTTTTACTCTCTGCTCAAAATCTTTTATTTTTATCAACTATTATTAAATTACATAAAACTAGAATTGTCAGTTCAATGCATATTTTCAATGTGTCACCAAAATGCCTCACCAACAGCAAAGAAAAGTTGAGAAAAAGTAGTCAGTTTTAAAATGATATAACCCAATACAGTTAGCTTAGAAGATACAAGTTAAGACAATTTCTTATCTGACATTTTCTAAAAGATTTAAGGATATGACCTTTTAGCGAAACTGTTACTTAAGTGAAATTATTACTTACCACTTCTGTGAATTCATTACTTCCCAGATCTAGCCTCTCCAACTGAGTCAGTCTGTTCATGGTTCTGCAGAAATGAAGGAATTAAAAGTACTTAGAATTATAATTTTAATTATTATATTATAATATAATATATCTTATTATATAATATAAAATTATATCTTATTTTCATCTACTCGTTCTGATGTATTTTAAATAAGCATTACACATTTAACAGTTCTAGAAAACATAGCAAATAGGATCAGAATTCATAAAAAGCAATCATATTATCTTATTACTTAAGATTATTTTAATTAAGATTAAATGATTTTGCTCTAAACGGTAGCATTTTCGTATATCTTCATTTCCTGTGCTTTAATCTAATTGTAATAATTACTAATAAAATTTATATGCCCTTTATTTAAAACAGCAACTCTGTAAATAAAATAAATTGACACAATCCATTTATATATACAGATGCTCAGAGCTAAATTATGAGAAGTTATTGTTAAAATAATAAGTCAGGATACAGTTAAAATAAATTAAATTGAAGACAAATGGACAGTCCATTATATAATGATGGGAAAGAAGTTAAAAATCAAAATTAGGACACTTGTCATAATAAAAAGGACCTATTAGAGAAAACACACAAAACTCTATCAACAATTTTTTCAAATAAATAAAATTCACAAGGGAAAAAGAAAAAGCAACATGCTTCCTGGACACCCTCACCAGCAGAATTAAAATAGTAAATTAGAAACACAAGTCTATCCCAAAGCCTCCAACACCAATCAAGTATTCTATTATTACCAAATAATAATAGAACCTAACCAAGTAAAAACAATCCAACTTCCCACAATAGAAACTGTGGAACAACACTATTTAGATGAGGACAAACAACTGCAGCAACAGCGAACACGAGAAAAGGAATCAAATCATCTCTACAACTTTTCCCAACAAAATGGATACCCTATCAACTTTATCAAAAATGACCCCATCAACCTTACCAAAAGTGTCTCAACCTCAGCCCAATATAGCACAACCAACACAAGCTATGAAAAAGGATAACATTGCCAACTTTGCCATCAAAAACCATAAACACACTATTACAATAATTATGGTCATCGTTACTACTGCTCTAAACCAACGAATGCGCTCCAAAAATCCTAAGTAAACCAAAAAATCCAGCAGACCCAAAAGAAGAAATAGGAGTCACCTACAACATATAATGTAAGGATTATAACTGCCACTATGTAGGAGAAACAAGACAAGCAGAATGCATCCAGGATCAACTAGCAGTCAGAAGACATGATGAAAAACTCATTTAATTTCACAGCACATGGATAGACTTAGTATCATAGTTTCAACTGGGAAACTGTAAGCATCCAGAACCAAATAAAGTCCAAATATACTAGAGAATTCCTGGAAGCCTGGCCTTCAGACTAATCAGCCATCAACAGGCACAGAGAGATAAAGGAGCTATTTACATCTAACCAAGTCAGAGAACACAAACAGAAATGTTGTCTATAGATACCCCTCAAGTTATGACCATTCATTAAGCAACAATCTGAAATCACAAGAACATGATTACCATATCCAAGTAAACTGCAATCATATGATGACAATTTCTTATATTCCCTGCTGACTTCTCACAAGCAGAATCCATGGAGAAGCTGGCAAGAAATTGTGGTCACATGACAACTCAGAGAGTGGTCATTTCATAGTGGTAACTGGCACTGCTGGAATTGCTATTTCTAAGCAATGTGATTATGTGACATCACACTTTACAACTACATGCCTAGCTACAGCAATTCTGGTCCCAGCTGCTGTTGTAAACTGAGGACTGCTGTTGCACTGCAGTTATTTAAATATAGTTATGTTTTTTTTAAACTAAGTGATAAATATTACAGACCTAAAAATGCTTTTAGAAATTTAAAAAAGGACAATGTGAATACAGCTATAAGGGAGAATTACTGTCAAAATGAATAATTGCATAGTTAGATGAAAAAGAAATAATACATAGTAATCCCAACAGAAACAAACCTCAAACAAGAAAATGGTCCTAGAACATCAAAACTACTCACAGTTGACTTAGAAATTCTGATTTTCATTATATTTAATGTAATTCATACCAAAATATATTCAAATATCACTGTATACTTACTTTGGCAACATTTTTAACTGGTTTTCTCGAAGTTCTAAAATCTGGAGTTTTGTTAACCTATAAAATACAATGAATTACTTTTTGAGAAGTATGAAATAAACCTATAACTATAACAGAGATTTGATTTAATTTGCAAGTTTAAACTATTAAAACATAAATTTGTGGCCTTAGCTAATAAAGAACATCCCTTCAAACCATGCTGCTTGTTTTCTCTAATAGATTTTTTTTAATTTTACAAGAATAAGTTTCTAAGATCTAACATAAGTAGAATTTAAAATTATTTTAAAAAGTAAACATACAATTCAACTGGTTTTTTTCCCGAAAATTACTGATTTTTCTTCCTGAATGGAATCTTCTCTATTTCTGAGTAACAGGGTTCTCTAATTATGTTAGCATAGTCTTCCTACTGATCAAAATAAATATGCATGTACTAGTTTTTACTGTCATAACATGAGGTATTTTTTCCTTACAAGTATTTAAAATTGATCTTAATCTGTGAATTCCTTTTATTTAATAATCCTCCAGGGTGTTTGTCTAAAACAGAACTGCAATCATTCATCCATTTACTTTGTATTCTCAAACCAGTGACTTGGATTGGGCGTGACCAATCAGGAAAACAGTTGGAACACAATATAAACAAAAAATAAATACAAATAATAGCCAGGAGATAACATAATTAGTTGGTGTCAGCATAACAGGAAACGGGGCTCTTCATTCACAATGAACCCCATGTAGGTTTTCAAAATCTTCCAAAAGGTCAACATGGTCAGGACTATCGAAAGAGAAGGTATTTTAGAGCAGGGATTTCCAATCTTGGCAATTTTAAGACTTGCAGACTTCAACTCCCAGAATTCCTCAGCCAGCTTTGTTCACAAGTCTTAAAGTTGCCAAGGTTGGAGACCCCTGCTTTAGAGGGCATTTTCTACAGCAGAAAAGACATTCCTCTTGGTCCCCACCAATTGACATTCCTTGCCTGATAGAAGTCAGTAACTAAATATGATTAACCATGCTCTAAACTCAATCCTCATTTGATCAGTTTCCACCTCAAAATTGCACTGGATATCAGCTTTGGGATTTGGAACATTGATATTATAATCGTGATTTGTGAAGCTTGTATCTGTGAATAATGCTAATGAGTTCATTTCCAAATTGAAGAGACATGGTGCTAAAATGCATCATTGCCTGACTTACCTATGTATACAAGATAAAATTTAAAATTAGACTTTGTGAATCACAACTTGTTCTCATCTTAAGAGTTTTAATATGATTTCTAAATTACAAGCAAGAGCTTCAAGTCAATGTCCTCTCTCACTTCAGAAGTTTTGCAATAGAATCCAATGCTGACTTAAAGTTAATAAAAACCATGACTTGAGATCTACTATAGTTCTGAATTAAGATATTTTAGTACAAGGACATGGTCTACTGTTTGGAAGTTTCAATATTCAATCCTGTGTCATAGCTAATAGTGACTTGCCTTTTTAAACTTATTTACAACTTACCTGCCAAAATTGGCTGGTAAAAATTCCAGAAAAGCATCATTCAGATATAATTGTGTTAGGTTTAACAACTGTGAAAATCCATCTGGAAGCCTAGATAAATTTAAACAGAGATAAATTTAACAAATACAAGATCATATTCTTAACCTGAAGGCACATGTAATACTCATTATACAACACATTAAAAAAAATTATAACAAAACTTACTTTGAAATAGGATTTACACTGGCCTCAACAATTGCTAAAACTTTACAGTTCTTGATATTTTCTGGAAACTCCTGTATTCCTGTGGAATCAGAGCATTAAAAATATCAGAAAATGAGTAATGTGAGCTTATGTTATAAAGATATTACATGGGAGATGACATTTAAACAAATAAAATGGAATTTCTGTTCCTTATTTATAGCCAAAAGATTTACATTTCATAATTGGAAAGACAAAGATATGGCTCAAGTTATGCAGTGGTCTGCAGAATTTACTCATATAGCTTAGCCAATAATAGTAAGTATTTATTGATTAGCTCTTGGACCATATCAAAGTGCAAAGTTCCAACAACAATTTGTTACTAAAATTTAATAAAACCAATTCAAAATGAAGTTTGATAAAATACAATTTAAAATGGAATTTGATAAAATACAATTTAAAATGGAATCTAGACAATATACGATTAAAGGCCCTGTCAAACTGCCCAACGGATGCAAAACGGACACAACGGATGTGCAAAATGTTCCATCCGTTGTTATCCGCTCTCAAAAGGGGCAAAAATTTGCATAACCGGAGCAGAAAACACGAACGTGGGGAGGACGCAGGGCGGATGGAAAGCAGATGCGGAATGGAAGCCTAGCGGATGGAAGCGGATGGCACATCCGCAGGGCTTCCGGGTGACCTCAGCAAAGCGGACGCGGAACAGATACAGCGGATGCAGAACGGATGCACAGCGGATGAAGCGGATGCAGAGCGGAAGCCTAAGCGATGCTGAAGACGTTAATTGCGCATGCGGGGAGGATGGCATTGCATCAAGGCCCGCAGGGATTTAACGGAAGCAGCTGCGGAAGCAGGTCACCATTCAGCGGGAAGACCTGCTTCAGACACATGACTGCCTTGCCTGTCCTGCATGGCATGTTGCCTGCAAGCGCTGCTGGCAGCCTCCCTGCCAGCCTCCCTGCCAGCACTTGGTTGCTCCTGCCTAGCCTTGCTGTCTGCGCTCGCCTGCCAGCCTTGGCTGTCTGCCTGCTCGCCAGCCTTGCTGGGCATCCCTGCCAGTCTGCCTGCCAGCCTTGCTGCTGGCTGCACTGCCTTGTTCTGCCTGCCTGCCAGCGCTTGGGTGGCCTGCCTGCCTGGCCCAGGCCTTCCTGCCAGCCGTTGTAGCACTTCCCTGCAGTCGCTTAAGTGCTGCCCCTCTGCCAGCTTACCTGCCAGCGCTTGGTTCCTGCCAGGCCTTGGGTTCCTAGGGCAGCCTCTCTGCCAAGCCAGCACACCCCAGCAACGCATGCTGAAGCAACAGCAAGTCCTCAGCCATCTAGCTGGCAGCTCTTTGCAAGAGGGACCAGGTGGCCTACCATGCCCGCCCGTCCTGGCCCTCACTTAGCTGGTTTTGCTGGTGGCTTCTGCAGGCAGCGGGCTCGGCTCTTCTGGGTGCTGGGCTTCTGCTGCTTCTGCTGTTCTGGAGAGAGCTGATGAAAGACTGCAGCCACAGCACGCTGCCACAGCACCATGCTACCACTTCACCCCTTGAGACTGAGTAGACGTCAAGAGCGAGAGTGGCCAGAGACTCATTTTTATGTCTATAGCTTGTTGTTATAAAGTCCTAATTTTTGATATCCAGACGCTTGCTTGATTTCTTTTTTATTTTAATAAAGTCTTTCGGCTCGATAACTTTTTAGAACATGGTTTAAGCCTTGAATGCTGTGTGGGGATGGGTTAGATAGCTTGTGGGACGTGGGCAGGTGAATAACTGTGGGATGGGCAGGGTCCTTTTGGAGTTGGGTAATATAGGTGTGGAATAGATAAACTCGTCCAGTGCAAGCATCGTGGGACTCTAATGGTCGCACCTCAGGTGCCACAGTCTATGGCCCTTAGTAATTTCAATAACAATATTAATAATGCATCCACACACGTCTAACGATAAACACAACTCTTTATTAAATGCCCTGTGTCATCTGTAGGACCCACCCAACATAATCATGGCGAATCTCATCAGTGTGATGAGACAAGGCTGAAGGAAGGCATCTATTTAAGCATCTATCATCCTGTCTTGGCACTCGGACCTCACTCCGTGGGGAGTTGCACAGTGTCTTCAGGAGGTTGCGGCTGCTTCTCAGCTTCAAGCATGAGGCTGGCTGTTCGGGGCCTTGCACATCCTCAGTGTCTACTCAGGTTTTCGCCCTTGCCTGCCATTCACTCAGGTTCTTCATGTCACGCAATTGCGTTGTTGGGAGGTCGCACGAGCCTGTTCTGCAAGACTGGGTAGACGGGTGACGCAATGTACGTATTGGTGATGGATGCAGGGCAAGCTTGCATCGATGTTCCTCCACGGTCTCTTGGGTGATATGGCAGGCATGGTGAGTGAGAAGTAGCATGGAGACTGTTGCTCAGGATGCCAAGGCGTCTCCCACCCCGCGCGCTTGTTCGCTGGACCGCCTGTAAGTTTGAAGATCCTCTCTCTTCAAAGGGTGATTGGTTTCTGGAAGTGTACGGGCGTTCATGAGGTAGGTTGTGGAGGGAGAAGGCGTCATCGTCCGCCACGATGAAATAGGGCATCATTTTGTGTGTCGTATGGGTGCAGTGGGTTCTGGATCTGGGGAAGGCCAGCGATGAGGTTTGCGTTCCAGGCACCCCCAGACGCCGCGCCTATCACTCGCTTGAGGTGACTGGCGTTGTATCCTGGGCATCTGAAGTATGAGGTATACCGCTGCCTGAAGCATCCGATGTACATGACTTGTATCGAAGCATCGACCATAAGTCTGGGCTGAGAGGGATTTGATCGACTGGAAGGAAGCCCTTTGATAGTTTGGAAGTTAAGTGGACCCTGACTTGGCTGTACGGTGTTGCGCAGGCCACCGTGCTGCCATTTATGGTAACCAGCGGTGTGTAGGGAAGTTCCCGGTCTGATACACTGGCAGGCTCTGCAAGCTTTCTATCCATTTCCTTTACGTTCAGTGGAGTGGGCAGTGAGGAGCTCCTCCTTGTATTCTTGCGATGATGGAGCGGCTCATCCACTTCTGCTGACCACAATGAGCTTCGATGGTGTTGGGCTTGGTGATTGGTGCAGCACCCTCCAGCCGTAGCTGCATGCTTCCTGTAAGGTTGGGTTCTGGAGGCCAGGTGGGGCGCCAGATGAGTGTCTAGCTTAAGGCCCGCAGGTTCCAGGCGCTGGCCTGGAGTTGGTGTTTGGTCTTAGGTCCAACCTGGGTGTCAGCCGCTGCAGGCAGGTTCGTCACTTACCAATGGCTGGTAGGGCATCTCATGAAGTTTGGAATCTCGAGTGTCTTTCGCTCCTGAGCTCAGCATACTTAGTCGACGATGTCAGCTTGATTGTAGCAGTTTCCCGGTCTCTGCTCTTTCTGGCGAGCATCTTCGTAGGCCGCAGACGCATTGCTTGGATCGACAACTTTTGTATCTTTTTCCGCGTAGTAGAGTTCAACGAGAGCCTAATACGATGGCTTCGCACTGTCTTGGCAGAAGGATGGTGGCTGCCGAAAGGACTGTGTTACGAGGATCCACAGTGGACATGACTGGATACTGTGGGAAGAGGAAAGAGGCAGATGAACGGCTGCAGAGGTCCGCAACCGGCAGGGCTGCTGTTGCTGAAAGTGAGATTCGCAGATGTGTTGCTCTTTTTTATAGGCTAGTAATAACGTTGTCCCTTTGGCATCGCTCTAGGGCATCCTATAGACATGCCTTAATATCCGGAGAATTAGGCTCGCCCTCTGTGAACATTTTTTTTTCGTTTTTTTAAAACGCTTTGATTTCCGAGCTACGGCTCCGTTCTGCATCGTATTGCGTCCGTTCGCGCTTCCTCCCTGCGTGCCGAGCGGATGCAAGTTGCGCGGATGCATACACGGATGGCGCCTAGCGGATTAGCGGGATGCGTACGGATGCCAGAACGGAATGCGTAGTGGAATGCAGAATGGAGACGAATTGATCCATTTTCCCGCGCAAAAGTTTTGAGCGCTGCAAAACTTTTCTGACAGATGGAAAACGTCAATAAAGCGAGTTATGCTGGACGTAGATAGAGAGGAAGCAAAGCGGAGGCAGTGGAGTCACAGTCAGGGCTTAGACAGCAACTGGATGGCAAGCTTTTTTGTCCGTTTAACATCTGCTTTGCATCCCGTTGGTGCAGCTGTGACAGGGGGCTTAAGAGTGCATAGGTAATAACTACATCCAAAATAAAATTGTAATAATGTACAATAATTTAAGATATAGATAAAATATAATAACATTATATTTCGGAGCCCCCCTTGCAATCTACCTCAATCAATCCCACATATGCAGATCCAACCGAATCATTTTGTTTAAACACTACGTTACTTTAAATGTTATTTTCAAGTTCTGGCCGGACATAAGGTAAGTTATTTTGATATAGATAACCCAATGGGTTATTCGTCTCATATATAGACCAAGATCATATTAGCTATGAATGACTGTAACAAATCATGGCTTCTATTTATTGATATATATAGGCCTATTAATGTATAGTCTGCATGTTGTTTCTTTTCTTCAGAATTCTTTGTTTTATGTGTGTGTAGTGTTGCACAACTACCTCTCTTCAATTGTGCAATTATGACTTTTCTGTAAATTAGAGAAAGTTGAGTAGTAATAAAATGCTCCTATGAAGCAGTGTAGCAGCAATTTTTGAACTTATTTTTTCAAAATAAGTTCAAAATATAAGTTCAAAATAATTCAAAATATTATTTTTAATAATAAATTTGAAACTAAATATAGTAATAAGGCATTTGAAACAATATATCTGAAATTAATTGAAGTACCCAGTAAAAAGGTACCTACCTACACACCGTCAGGTTTTTCTTATGTACAAACAAAAACTAAGAAGACTCATGTTTTAATTGAGTCCTGTATATACTGCATATCAATATGTTAGTTTTTGCTACCAAAAAATGATTATCTGTTCATGATGGAATCATAAAATATCCAAAGAAAGGTCCATTTTCTTTGTAATTATGGATATTATCCAAGATACTGGTAAGATCAATCAGATCAACCACATGTTTGTTATATTTCTACTGGCAGCAACATTGATGAATATCTGAATATAAAGTTACAAGAGTCCTTCTGGTGTTTTTTTCGAAATAAAAGACCACTTAGTAGCTAGTTTGAAACACCACTGAGAGACTACCAGTTTGTTCGTCAGTGTTGGTATGGAATCCGCAATTGTGAGCAGTTTCAGCCGAGCTTACTTTCTGGAGGGTCCCGATTGGGATTGGAGCCATCTTGATGGGGTGGTGAAGAAGGGGGAATCACCTGGAGGGTCGAGGGGAGCCGCAACTCCCCTCCCTGACAGGAAAATCCCTCCCAAAGGCAAGCTGCAGCTATGATCTTAAAATTGCCACCACAAAGACAAAAAACAGTCCGGGAAACTAAGTTTTGTGCTGGAGAGAGAAGTAGTGAGCAGAGTGTGAACCAGGCAAAGGACATTGCTTTTGAGGTACCCCAGTATCAAATTAGAGGGCTATTTTGGAGGAAAGTGTGTGGAAGGGGTGATCAGAGAAAGTGAGAAAGAAAATGGGTTTTTAAATTTGGATTTGATTATTCTATTGGACTAATTTGGAGGAGAAATTTAAAGGAAAAAACATTAACACAACAAAGGTTTAAAAATTAAACTGGACAGATATTGAACTGTGGGCACTTAAAGGGCATAACTAAATGCTGGAATTGAGTGTGCTGAAAAAAATAGCTAATGATTGAAATTAGTGAGCTTAATAAAAATATTATATTCAACAAAGAAAGTTAAAAAGAAAAAGACTCAAGAGTGTCACCTGATGGTACAGGAAAACTTTAGTAAGTTTTAAAATAAGTGTCTGGTCTTTTTGGATTTTGGAACTTGAAAGAAAATAAAACTTTATTATTGCCAGTAATTTGGGAAACAGTTGAGAGGTCAATTAGAGGATTCGGAATAAAGACTCAAAAGTATGAATTGTTGAAAATAAATTCAAACGATATTGGCTGAAATAATATATTGGACTCTGGGATTGAATTCTACTAAAGAAGAGGATTTCAGCTATTAAGGAAGAGGAAAGAAAAGTAAAAAAGGAGAAGATATAATGGAGGAGTTATTTGTTGATATAAGACTGGACTCATAAGATATAAGATCGGATAAGCAAGATACAAGGGACATGATAAAAATCAATCTTGAAATGTGTAATAATGTACTACAGAAATTATAAATGGTGACTCAAGAACATAATAAACCAAGGGGGAGGAATTCTATAAAGAAGAAGCCAACTCAGAAGGACAAAAAGAACAATAATTATTTAAGCGGGGGGGGAGGAATTAGAATTAAAAATTTGTGGTCTGATGGGATGATAAAAAGAGAATGGTTCAGAAAATGATTAAAGAGAGAAGGAAAAAGCAGAAAAAGGAAGTGCAAAAGAAAAACCAAAAGAGGGAGAGAGAAAAGCTTTATAACTGGAATGAGAAAAGGAGGGGAGTAAGAATGGGGAAAAAGGGAATTAAGAGAAAGGACCAAAAAATAAAGAGGAAACAAACAAGGATGAAAAGGTACTCTATTCAAAGAATGAGAGATAATGGGTGAAAAAAAACGGATAAGGAAGGGGATTCTGCAAGATAATGTGTTGGGATGTATAAGAATATATTGAAAATACCCTGTTTCTCCAACAATACGGCCTCCCCCAATAGGAAGTCCCAACATGTTTTATACGCATGAAATGAAATTAAGCCCCTCCCCCCAAATTAAGGCCTATATTAAAACATGCGAAATGGGGGGGAATGGCGGGGGGGCTTGCTGGTAGGAAGTACTTTTATTGCACACCTGGATATGGTGCTGCCTGCGGTGACCCCGATACGAAGTGCCCCATCAACATCAAGTGCCGAGATCAATATCCAAGCCGTCGCCACCCGCCGGCCCAAAGATGCAAGGGGGGGAATTAAGTCACCCCAGAAAAGACAGCCTAGCCATATTTTTGGGGCTCAAAAAAAAATAAGACCTGGCCTTATTATATGAGAAACACGGTAGCATTTTGTAATGTATAGATGATTTACAGATAAAATATAATGCGGAATCTGAAAAAAATGTATATTTGTGTTTTATGCTAGATACAGAGACTGATATTAAGGAAGAAAGAAGATGGTTAGCTCAAATTATTAATTAGAGGTTAGTTAATAGTTAATAATTATTAACTTTATATTTACAGATAGGGATTGATAAAATGACAAATGTGACAGAAAAAAATATGAGAAATAACAATAGATAATAATATCAAATGAAACACAAACAAGACTATCACTGGGCTGCATTTAGCACATTGTGTTGCATTCTTAAACACTCTGATAAGAACAGTTGTCTGGGTGATGTGTAAATCAGTACAATAATACAGTCCAACTATAAATAGCTCTATCACTGAAAACAAAACAAAAGAAACAATAACAACAAACAGAAGCAACAGAGCCAGTACAGTCTAGTGGTTGTGGTCTTGGACTAGGAGACCTACTCTCTCCTAAACCAATGAAGCTCACTGGATAACTTAAGGCATCACTTAACAGCCTAAATAACCTATGTGATGAATACGGAGAAAAATGCTGTGTGCGTGTTTGCTTGTTGCTTTGAATTCCTGGAGGAAAGGTGACAATTAAATCTGACAAACAAACAAGTGAAAACATAAGGTCACACACAGGCAGAAAAAAAATCTTAACAGTAAAAGAGGGCAAATTTGTGACATATTAAAATTATTTTTAAATGCTTAGGAGAATAAAAAAGCATACAAAGGGCACAAGAAAGTCTACGGCAGTGGTCCCCAACGGTTGTGGCCTGGCAGCCAGGCTAGGATGGGGGGAGGGGAACTGTGCCACATGATGGGTGGGCTGGTGCACACATGTGCACACACTCCAGACGTGCATTCATTCTTAATAAACCACGACCCAGTAGAGGGTTGAGGAGATGAGAATTTTATTTAACATCAAAAAATAAGATATGAGAATATGCTAAGAAAAATGGAAGGAGATATATTAGGATTTGGAATTGAATAAATGAACATAGAAATTTGAATGAGAATTTTAGATAATATTGTAAAATAGGATAAGAGAAGACGAATTGGGATTGGATAAGTTAATATTTAATAATGATAAGGATGACGTAATATGAAACAAACAAATAAAATGAATAGGTAATTATGGTCATGTTTGTTTAAGATGTAAAACCTGGAACCATACTGCTGCCAAATGAGAAATTTTTTTAATTAAAAAATAAAATAAAATGAAAACAGAGAGAAATTGAATAATGGAATTACTAGGTATATTTAACTGATAGGTGGTAGGCATTTGGAGAGAGTAGGGTTGAAAATAAATATTGAAGAAGTATGAATTAATATGAATATATGCAATGAGAGATGTATGATATACATGCCACACTGTTAATGTATTGTTATATGTAGATTGAAAATAAAAAAACTTTGGAAAAAAAAAGAAACACCACTGAAATGTATTATTGGTTAAAACAATATTGACAACAAAGAAAGCTGATATTTTGTCATTATTGTCTTACTGAAGATTGCAATGAGTGTCGAGTGCTTTTTTTAATCATGCAAATGATAGAGCTAGTTTACATACTCCATAAAAAAGTCTAGAACAGCGGTCGCCAACTGGTGGGCCGTGAGAAAATGTGGGCACACAGAAATCTCACCCTCAGAGCACCCCCCCAAGCAATTAATCCAGTCTGCGCAGAAACACAGGGCTGTGCCAGCCACATGGCCCACAGGAACCCTCCCCACCCACTCACTCCTTTACCCGGTAAACTTGCCTGCTAAAATGCTAATTTTTGGACAATCAGCTGTTCTGCTGTGCCGAGAGATTTAGATTTGCTCAGAAACATAAAATGGTTGGGTTCCTTGCTTTCTAGCTAGTCTTTAGATCTTCGGCTCTGCTTTTAAGTCAAAAGCCAAACCTCCCTTAAGACTGAAGGTTTGCTTGCAAACAAATTTCAGTGCAGACTCACGGCAAGCAAATTTGAGAGACTGAGCTAGCCGATGGCAGATAGAATGATTCTGTGAGCAACTCAGCAACTCAATCTGCCCACTTTGCCTGATTTTGGGTAAAAGTTGCTCTTTCTTTAAAATAAAAAATTCAATATTTACATGCATGGTGTGATGTGAGTTAATTTTGTGAGTTTGCTTGCAAGCAAATTTTATGTGACAGACTGAGCTAGCCAATGGCAGATAGATAGATTTCTGAATGGAATCTTCGTGATTCTGTGAGCAACTCAATTTGCCTGCCTGCTTTGCCTGATTTTGGGTAAAAGTTGTTCTTTTTTAAAAAAAAGTCAATATTTATATAAATATTTATAATATTTACATACAAGCCCAGCCAGTCACATGACCACCAACCCACACCCACAAATTAGGCCACACCCAAAGAACCAGTTAGTGGTCCCTGAGATCTAAAATTATGACTTTGGTGGTCCCTGAGGTCCAAAAGGTTGGCGACCCCTGGTCTAGATAAAGGAATCAATGTTTTACAAGCTATCAATGTTTTTTTTAATGCTTCTCAGAGTTCAGAATTGTAGAAAAGGTTATACTGGAATTGTATACACTAAAATATTTTATTTCTTTGCCCCACAAAGAAAGTATGACATTTTGTCTAGCTGTCAAAATAGTGATGACATTATGAAATGAAACTGAAAATCTAGGCAACAAAAAGAAAGTCCACCATATAACATTACAATTTCAGCAATTAGAGTAGATCACAAATATTTACAGCAATCTCAGTTTTCAGGAAGGCCCTACTAAAAGCAGATTTGGAGAAGCCATATAATTTGTTGACACATAGAAAATTAATCAAATAAAAAGTATTCAGAGATGAAACAAAAGAGAACACATCACACCTGCCCAATTGAGAATAAACATGGAATGCTAACCAACTGCCAGTGGGAAAGGAAAAACGGAAGAGCGATGCTTAAATTCTAAACAAAAAGTATCACAAATTGAGGTAATTTGTTGTAAGTCACAATTCTAGCAGTACATTTTTTAAACAAGGTAACTTATTTGAGCAATAATTAATGTCAATTTGAGTTTGAAACTTAGGTATGTATTTCTTATAAAACAGAATTCACATGTTCCCCTTTTTTCTTGCATTTCTGAATAAAGGAAACAGGAGCCAAGCTGGATTTGATATTGTTTTTGTTCACCTAGGTGAAAGCATCTAAGCAATTTTTACTGATCTTGCAAGCTAAATATGGACAGACTTGGTTAGGACTTGGGTGAAGGCCACCATGAATCCATAAACGTGTCATAAAGTTATATCTGAAGAAGGCAATGGCAGATCAAGAAAACTAAATTAATGTGTCCATAAAATAGTAATTGTCGGGTTGACGTAATGATTAATAAACTGTAACAAACACAATAAAATGTGTTTGCTACAGTATATGATGCAGTAACAAACAAATAAAAATGATTCTACTGCAAGCAGATAAAAGCTCTCCAGTTACTATGATTTAAAATATATACATCTTCCATAACTATAGTCTCCAGTTTATTCTGCTTGCATAAGAAAGCATTATACAGGTTACTTTCTTTTAACTTCAGTTGTGCCATGCCAAAGCACATTCCTTTCTAGAAGAAAGATGAAAAGTATTTTAGTGAAATCAATTGATTCAAAAAAAATTATGTCATGTATTATCACTTTTAGACCTCTGAACCCAAAATTATTTCCATAGATTCAGAAATCTAAATGTCTAATTTTTATGAATTTGTTCTTTAGTGTTCATGATAATAACAGGAAAAACTCACCATTTTTGCTGACATCCAGTTCCCTGAGGTTAATGAGATTTGCTATGGATGCAGGCAATGTTGTTAATTCATTGTCCGGCAAACTCAACTTGTATAGAGACTGACAGTTAAAAAGTTGCTATTGAGACAAAAAATAAATAAGCAAAACTGTTAGTACTTATGAATCTTCAAAATTATCTGTAAAACATTGTCTCTGAACAACTTTTTGAAAATAAGAATTCATAATTTAATACTGTAATATTTAAATAAGTAACACTTATATCTAATATTATAACTTTTAATGATTGGCGCATTTATTTTTATCAGTGAACACAGAGACACATCTATTGAAGCTGGTAAGATTAGACTAGAGTTTGCATTTATAAAAATGGAAGCATGACAAACATGTGATTTACCCCACCACCAGCCAGCTTTTGAAGATTCCTTGGTGTAGTAGTCCAATATAAATTCTATAAATAATCACACAATTGGAGACTGTTTCTAATAACCTGTAAGAATTTATACTGGTAGAGTCATGGTCAAACACCAGCATTTCCCCTCCCCCACCCTTTTCCAACCTATCTGGTCTGACAAAAGTTTGAAAAATCAGGTTTCAACCAACCTTCAGTAATCTAAATATAAGTTCCCTAACTTTCATAAAATCCAGATTTATGTAACAACTGAAATTTGTTGTTACATAACTTCCCTACCAGCATGACCTATTACCGAGAAATCTGGGAGATGAAGTTAGTACATCTGGATAACAGTCATGTTGGGGAACAATGAATGAACAAAGCGGTACTGAATCCATGGCTTGAAAAGACAAGTTTTCAACTGGAACCTAAATGATAGTATAGTAAGTAGATGCTTCCTCAAATTTCAGGGGAAAAGCATTTCAGGGTGTAAGAATTTTCACTGACAAGATCAGACTGTGAATCAGATGACATTCAGCATTTCTCAGTAAAGGCTGCAAGTCCTTCCTGAGGTTAATAATCTGGCAGATCTTCTACAGGTTTAGTTTGTTTAGCAACTGCCTCATACAGCAACTATTGCAGTTACAACAGCGATGAAAAGTAACTTTACACTTAATCCTTGTCTTTATGACCTTTACAGGTCTGTAAAGTAAAGTTGAAGGAAGATGGTAAGCACAGTCACAGTTTCATTCAGCATCTGCTTCATTTAACCAAGTTGCCAGTTGCAATTGAGGTCACTAAATTTGTAGTTTCAAATAACATAAAACCATAAAGCGAGCTTGGTAGTTGAAGGCAGACAGTGCACTGCAGTGCAGAGCAGATCCAAATTAACATGTTTCTATTAATCCTAAGTAAACATAACCCCATATAGAAAAAAATCAACTCCACATTTTATGAATCAGGAGCCACCCACCCACCTGTCTCAATCTTATTAGGATTCAGCCTTTTGTTTCTCCTGCACATGGCACTAGTTCAGAATCTGCACCACCTCTCCTAATTTGAATTATATAGAGAAGTCAAGAGTGACTTTACCTCCACCCCACTCCACCAAATTTTGATGAATCCTAATGATTTCACAGATACTTTAAATAATATGGAAAGGGGTTGAGAGAATGTCTTGACACACCCCAAGCATAGAGTTAGGGTGTAAAAGTACGCTCGCCCAATATTACTGTCCAAAACTGTCCTTGCAGGTAGGGGAAGAATCACTGTAACACAGTGCCCCCAGTTCCTAATTCACAGAGATAGCCCAGGGGAATACTATTAGCAATACCAATAGCTGCTGAGAAATCCAATTGAATAAACTCAAATTTCCTTTACCTCAGTTTCCATAAGAGACCATCCATCTCATCTAGTTGCACCTAAAAGCCAGCTTATTGTACAGGCCCCCAATATTTCTGCGTAGTCAGTATGTGCTGGCAGATTTGGCATGTTCCAGATTTCTTTAAACAGTACTATCTACTGAGCCATGGTAGCACAGTGGTTAGAATGCAGTTCTGCAGGCTACTTCTGCTGATTGGCAGCTGCCAGCAGTTTGGCAGTTTGGGTCTCACCAGGCTCAAGGTTGACTCAGCCTTCCATCCTTACAAGGTGGGTAAATGAGGAGGACCCAGATTGTTGGGGGGGATATGCTGACTCTGCAAACTGCTTAGAGAGGGCTGTAAAGCACTGTGAAGCAGTATATAAGTCTAAGTGCTTTTGCTATTGCTATCTATGGGGGTTCCAGAAATGTGCCTTCTTTGCTATGGCAATCCATAAGACCTTGAAAACATTGTTTTCTCAGGCCTTGGGTTAAAATAAATGGAGCCCTTTGCTGGCTGTATTTTTGTCTATGCTTTGTGTAGAAAGGGTGTTGGTACTTACTTGATATGCCCATTCTCTCTGAGTTGTGAAGAGCATCCAGTAGTGGAAGGTGCTTCAGTCTCTGCATGTCTAGGCTGGGCTTAATTTCTGGAACACTCCCCCTCCTCCATGGGACTCCTCCCCAGTGTTCCCCAGTTTTGGCAAAGACAAGAGAATAACACCCTTGCCCTCAACACCCTAACAATTTGTTGGCCAAAAACAGGACCCCACCAGACAGAAAAGGGGTGGGGCTGGATGCTCTTCACAGCTCAAAGAGAATGGGTGTATCAGGTAAGCATCACGTCCTTTCTCCCATGAGCTGTTCAGAGCATCCAGTAGTGGGACATACCAAAGCTTAGCCTGCCCTATGGGAGGGACTCCATCTAGCTTGGAATCCCCTCCTGGTCCATGTGGACCCGATAGAACTCTTCTGCCAAAGGAGGCCTCAGCGGATGAAAACATATCTATTTTATAATGCCTAATGAAGGGCGATGGAGAGGCCCAGGTTGCAGCTCGACAAATTTCAGTTATTGGTGATCCACACTGCCGATGTTGCGGCGCTCCTTGTTGAATGGGCTGTTATGCCCCTGAGCATCTGTAGTGATTAAGTCTGATCCATTTTCATAATCGCAGCCCATAGCCAATGGCCTATTGTGGAAGATGAGACCTTGCATACCTGAGTGTTTGTTTGAAACGACACAAATAAAGCTTCCATTTTTCTGAAAGTGGTGTGCGATGAATATACATTCACAATGCTCGCCTCACATCAAGCCGATGCCATTGTAGTTCCAACCCTTGAGATGGCCTGGGACAAAAGTTAGGAAGTATCAGCTCTTGTGCCCTGTGAAAGGCCAAATTAATTTTGGATATAAATGTAGGATCAGGATGAAGGACCACCCGATCAGAATGGAAGACACAAAGTTCTTGTCTGATCGACAAAACTGCCAGTTCCGAAATACGATGAGCAGAAGACTACTTTATATGTCAGAAATTGGAGACTTGAAGATTTCAAGGGTTCGAAAGGGCACTTAGTGGACAAGGAGGACCTTGTTAAGGTCCCAAATGGGATAATGGTAAACCGCTGGCAGATGTAAATTTGTGGCTCCTCGAAGGAAACTCCGCATGCATGGGTGATGAGAAAGATACAGTAGAACCTCACAATTGACAACTGACGCCAAGGCCGCCACCTGTCTTTTCAATGTATTTGAAGATAATCCCTTGTCAAGCCCCTCTTGTAAAAAACTCTAGGATCTAGAGATGGAGAGATAGGATCAATTTGAGACTTAGTACACCATTTGCAGAAATTGGATCATGTGGCATTGTAAATATGAGTTGTTGAGGGGCATCTGGCAGCTTGGATAGTGGCGATAACTCTGTTGGAAAACTTTTCACTCTTCAGATGTCTCCACTCAACCTCCAGACGGTTAGGTGCAGC
The DNA here is from genome assembly GCA_004320025.1 of Laticauda laticaudata. Taxonomy (NCBI): domain Eukaryota; kingdom Metazoa; phylum Chordata; class Lepidosauria; order Squamata; family Elapidae; genus Laticauda; species Laticauda laticaudata. The sequence continues at coordinate 35,389 of BHFT01016191.1, forward strand.
CATTGAGGGTCTGGATGTTGAAGGGGTCCCTGGGTTAGCAAAACCCTGTCCGGCAGAATTCTTCATGGTCTGGGCCAGTCTGGGCTAGTAAGGAACTACTAGTACCAGCTCCGCCCTCTTGTCCAGCAGCTTCTGCATGACCTTGGGGATCAGTGGAAGTGGTGGGAATGCGTACAGAAGGCCCAGGGACCAATGGCAGTGGAGCACATTGAAGTTCTCCGCTCCTTGCAAGGGATACCTAGAAATGAATCTTGGGAGCTGAGAGTTGAGGGGGGAAGGAAACAAATCTACTACCGGCTGCCTGAATCTTCTGACCACCTCTTGAAACAGGGTCTGATGGAGGCACCACTCCAATTGATCGATCGTGGCCCTGCTTAGCCAGTCTGAGAACACCTAAAGGCCTAAGTTAATGAAGGTAGAGGCCTTCAACAGCTTCCCTGCACAGGCAGACACAGGCCTAGGTGCTCGCTGTTGTGCCGCTGGGTTGATTGGGCTGTGAGGGTTAAGCCAACAATTTCAATGTACAGATAGCCTCAAATATACGTAGTAAGAAAAAGATGAGGGTGTAATAATCCCAAGAGTTCCTAAAGAGAAACCTCTGTTTGGGAAAGAAAGTACCTCACACAGCACGAAATGAAATACAGTCAGCGCGGCCAGGAGGTCTTTGTAAAAAAACAATGGTTTCCAGCCATTAACCCTTTGGCGCACTCCCCAGCAGCAAACTCCCGCCGTGTGGAGGAGTAGCCTCCTATATGGCTAAACAGCAAGGGAGAGTGGAAGGAACTAAGCGTTTAAATCTTTCACCCCCAGACAGCATTCAGAGGGCGGAAGGAGAACGATACGACTCTGTTGTGAGCAAAAATGCTCACACCGCTGTTCAGATGTAAACTCTGTGGCTATCGCAATGGCAGGGGTAGAAAGAGCGGTTGTGGGGAGGGGGCACAGAACAATGCCAAAGCCTCCCTCCGCTTCGAGGCGTGAATGCTTCCTGACAATGCGAGCAATCACCGACTGCCAGATGTTAAAGAGCCAACATCGGGAGATCGTAATGCGATTAGGAGGCTAAAGAATCCTAAAGACAAACTGGTCAATTTTCAAACCTGCTAATAAGAAACAAATTTTCCTGTTTCGGTCAAGGAAGAATTACAAGCACTGCCTTTCCTGAACGAGAATGAGCCAAAACTGGGGAATGCTAGGGAAGAGTCCCGTGGAGGAGGAGGAGCATTCCAGAAATTAAGCCCAGCCTAGACATGCAGAGACTGAAGCACTTCCCACCACTGGATGCTCTGAACAGCTCATGGGAGAATAAATGGATCACATTTTGTTTTGTATTGCATTTTTATGGTTTATGATATTATAAGCTGCCCAGAGTCAGTCTGGAGTCAGGCAGCATCTAAACTGAGTTAAATAAATAAGTAAATAAATCTATCAATAGCTGACTCTATCCCAAAGGACTGAATCCAAATTGAAGGGAATAAATAAAATATATGTACAAAAATTGAAAGACACTAAAATACCCACAATAGAAGAAAGGTTTATAAAAATAATGGCAAAATTAATTTATTTGATTAGAGAAATTGAAAAAAGTCCCTTGTGGACTTTTTGCTGAAAAAAAGAGAAAAATGAACTTGTATTCATGGGTTTGGGGATTAGAAAGGGTAGTTTACAGAAAGTAGGAAACTGTGATGCAACCTTAGAGAGAAAAAGTAAACTATAAATGCATTTATGACCACTGTCAAAAAGATTGGAAGTTGCTTCTTTATAATCCTTTCTTTCTCTTCTACTATTTCTTAAATTTTCTTAATTTCTTTCTCATTTTCTGTTTCTTTTCTAATAATACCTGAATTGTTTTATCTTCATAAAAATGTCTTCAATAAGCTTTAATTTAAAAGTGATAATCAGTTTCCTCTAAGAAATGCAACTACAAAAACTATCACATGCTCAAGTACTTTGAGACAATCCAGGAAATGTTTCCTCAGGAGCAGAAAGTTACTAGTCTGATGGCACTACTGTGCTTCCAGTCTGGTGGCACTACTCTCTCATGCAACAATTCATTTACCACTCCCTGCCATCCACCCACTCAATCCCTCAGCCAGCTCAAATGAAGCCACATCACCAGAAATCACAAAGTGTGTTGTCAGCCAGACAGGTACAAGTTTCTTGTCGATGTCCTTGGCTTCATAAACTAAAATAGTGTGTATCCTATAAAACAGGATATAGTAACCTGTTTTCACATTCTGTAGGCCAACAAGTGCCTTATCAGAAAAAGATATTATTGGCACAAAAGCTGTACCTTTGAAAAAGGGAAACTTGGAAGGAGAAAGTATAAACCTGCTACAAAACTGTGTGCATATAAAAGCATACAATTGGACATTTTAATGAAAAACAATTTGGGATGAAGAAAATCAGACAGGGACAGGAGTATTAAAAATCTACCTCATTATATTTAGGGCACTGACAGAACTTAATACCTATCATCATTCTGTAGTATATGAGGCTTTATTTGCTGGGATGGTGCAGAGGGAAAAAGTGTAGCAGTCATTGTGAAATATCTGTTTCATGTGCTTATCTAATAGTTTTTGTTTAGCTTTTGGATTATGAGGATGCAGACAGAATGTCTGAGTGACAGAAGCTGTTTTTCAACATTACACTTTTTGCTGGTTCATCAGTGAAAAATGTTTCTTTGCGTGTGATGATATCGCAATATCACTGTGATTAGAATGGTACTGATTATATGGATCTGGATTATATGGATTATATGGATTATATGGATCTGTTTTATTCATATTTTGTCTTGAATATTGGATTAAGATTACCATGGACATTTTGGTAAATTATCTAATTCTTTTATTTTTTTAATGTTATCAACCAAAATAACTTACTAATATAGAGCGACACAAAGCACCTAAAAGTCATGGTGGTGCAGTGGTTAGAATGCAGTACTGCAGGTTACTTCTGCTGACTGCTGGCTGCCAGCAGTTCGATTCTCATCGGCTCAAGGTTGACTCAGCCTTCCATCCTTCCAAGGTCGGTAAAATGAGGATGCAGATTGTTGGGGGCAATAGGCTGATTCTATAAACTGCTTAGAGAGGGCTGTTAAAGACTATAAAGCGGTATATAAGTGCTATTGTTATTTTAAAAAAGGAGTGCTTCACAAAAGATGCCAGTTTGAGTGAAGCACCTTTTGTGAAAACATGAAAACTGCTGGAAGGCCCGCTTGACTGCCTCAAAAGGCTATTCCTGGGTATTTTTGTGCATATATGCAAATGCTTCACTTTATTAGTCACTGCGGTGAAAATATCATGTAAAAAATTAACAACAGTCTTCAGTGACACTATGCATGCCTGTCAGCATATAATCTGCTTTAATGTTTTAATGATGGTACTTTCTTCACATTAACAGGTTTTCTGAACTATTCCTTCTATCATTATATTATATATCTATCATTATATTACAAAGGTTATGTTCTATTCTACTGTGCTGTGTTTGAAAAACAGAACACTGTTCAATAAAACCATTTTATTTTGACCTTTATTATTTAACATCTACAGAAAGCCACTGGGAAGGAATTAGCTGAAGCTCTGAAGAGAACAGTGCTAATATACTTCACCTAGGAGTATGCAAAACATGTTGCTTGGATTCTAAACTTTATCAACAATCCATGTTCAAGGGGGTCATTTACTAATAGTTTTAAAACTGATTCTTCTGAAAATGGAAACAATCTATTGCCTAGAATACTACAAACTGTTTTCTGCTCCACAAAATCTATTGTGCCGGCCACTCACAATACTAGAACAATGATCAGCAAGGAAACAACTATGGTTCATTTCAACAAAGGTGACATGCATGTGGACAGAACCTTTCCTGACATACAAACATTATAAAACTACTAGAAAATGGACGTTAGTAGAAGTTACCGTGAACGCCCTTTCTATCTATGCTGTGAGAGAGCCCAGGATGGGTTGACTCCTTCCTATGACGTAATTTGCTGAGTCTGTGTTAGATATAAAAGCCAGCCCCTGGGAGAGAACCCAGCTTTGGCAAAGGTACCTGACAGACTGAAAGATGCCTCTGAAAGCCCAAAATAAATTCAGAAATATGTCTTACCCTCTCCGGATGAATCAAGGGAGGGGCGGGGCTCCCCAGGTTCGAGGTCCGGAGGGAAGGAGAGGAGCATAGGGCACAGAAGCCTGTTGGAAATAAGGCCCAGATCTGCTTAGATCCTGAGGATCTGATTGTACTGCAAAAGCCTCAGGAGACCAGGATGGAGGATGAAAAGGTTCATAGATAATTTCTCCTCCCCTGGGAGGGCTTGGTTGGAGCCCACGAGTATCACCTGAAACATGCTGTAGTTGTACTACCTTCTGTTGAATAGTTCTGTTGAACTGCTTCTCTAAAGCTGCATGAATTGAGGGCGCTTCTCTGCCCTCAATTCAGCCTGAGTTGCCTTCTTAGGGGCTCGAGCCTTAGCTTTGATTTTAGCAGCCACCTCCCTCTGGACTGATTGGGTGCGTTGCCTACGTCTTTTCCTCTTATTGGGCTGAAGAGACTGTTCCACTGGGGGGGAAGCTCTGCCTGAGCCTTATCTTGCTCCATTTGTAGAATAAAAGCTTGAGTTGGAAAGAAGCTGTTCAGAAATTTTTCTATTAAGCCCCTTAGGGTATAAATGGCCCCTGGGCTTACAAAATGGCCACTCACCTCATGGTGGAAGGCCTGAATCCAAGATGGCCACTGACTACAGGAAACAGGCTCCAAGATTGAAGAATCCCTCCTTAGTCTATACAGAAACCCGAGCGAAGTCAGCAAGGGAAAAATGCAGCAACCAGCCACACGATCAGCTGGTTTGTGCCCTTATCAGTTTGCCGATTGTTTGTACGATCACTCCAAACCCCAGGCGTGGGGGAGGTCTACAGACACTGCCTAGCTTGCCTGCACAGAGCTCTGTAACGCTGCTCCCAACATTGCAGGAGAGAGAGCCTGCTCTCCTGGAAGAGTAGCTGCCCTGGGTGCTGCTTGAAGCGAGGAAAAAAAGTACTGAAGATCGCTGGTGAGTGCTATCAGAACGCTTTCAAAGACAAAGCTACTGACTGAAAGGAGCTGAGTCAAAAGCTGGGGTCTCTCCTGGGGGCTGGCTTTTATAACTTAGTACAGACTCAGCTAAATAACGTCATAGGAAGAAGTCAACCCATCCTGGGCTCTCGATGCAGCATGGAGGAGAATTTACTCTACCTACTTCTGTACACAAAATATGTATGTGAGGATTCACTGTTATTCACTTACATAAAGAAATGCTATATGAGAATGCAACATACCTTTGGAAGCTCTTCAATTTGATTAGCATCTAAATAGAGTTCTTCCAATGTCTTTTCAAAAGTAAAAATTTCCTTAGGAACCTGCTCCAGGCTGCAATGTGAGTAATCAAGTGCAGTCACAGTTTCTTCTTCTCCACGCAAGCAACGGCATGGGACCAATCGCACAAACAAGCTCCGTTTTGTTGTCATTTTCAGGCACTATTGTGAGAAAACAAAGTACTCTAAAAATAGTAACAAGCCGAGGAAGTTGCATAAAATATTGCCACATATTTACAGATATTAGCTGTTTATAAATTAAAGATACTAAGTACTTAATTCAAAGCACTTAATTCAAAGCACAAAGTTTTTAATGTTATGTTCATGCATCTTCTTGAATAGAATTATCTCTAAACAGAAGTATTAGCCTCTTTAAACTAATAAATCCTCCCCCCAAAATATGAAAGCCATTTATGTAACTATCTTTTTTAACTTGAACAAAAACTAAGAATTTATAGAAGATGAACTGATCCAATTTGCAGATGACACCAAACTGGGGGAAACAGACAACACTTTGAAAAGATCAACAGAAAATACCATAATAGTTGTAGCTCATGGTTGAACTGTGGGGTTTCTTAGCACTTTCTGACTTGATTGTTTTCATGCAGATGTTTCATTATCAAACTGGATTACATCATCAGTGCTAGTAAACAGTGGGCTTTTCTCTCATTTATTTATTTCAATAAAAAAGCCCAATTAAACTATTGCTTGTTAAATAATTCAATGGGATATCCATGCAGTCATGCTTACCACTGGATTATGATTTTCTCCCTGTTGCTTCTTCCCTGAGCTTTCAAAACCAACATTCTGTGAAAGGGAAAACAATAACTTTGGTCAAAACTATAACTGTATACAATATTCTACAATCTTCTATTTATTTTTTGCTAATACTTCCTCTTTTCAGAAATATTAACAAAATAAGCTATAGAATATAGATCAAGCATCAAAGTGCAGTAACAATTTTAAAAGACATTAGGATATGTACAAGAAAATCTATAAAAAACCCAAAATACAGTCATTTGCTACCAAGTTAAGGTGTTTCACAAAAAGGAAGCTAAAGTTCAGTTCAATATTTGGGCTGCTTCCCAACTTCAAACAACAGTTCTAGACAATATTTCATTAAATAGTACAACTTGCTGGTACAATTCAGAATCATTAGTTCCATCAATTATGGCAACTATCCTGAGACAGCATGTGTGTGTGTGTGTGTGTGTGTGTGTGTGTGTGTAATATCTATCCACAAAAAAATTTTTCAATAGCCTTCTGGCTTATTCATATGGGCTTCTGGAAACCATAGATTGGCAATAATGTTCTTTGTAGAGATTGCTAGCTTTCTCTTTGCAACCAAACTACTGCTGTTTAGTGTTCTCTCAATGGTGGCATTATGGACACATTAGCCAACGGCTTTACATAGCTTTATGTTGTGCATCAGTTACACCCACTCCTATATTGGGGGGCGGGTTCTGTTCACAATCATTCATCTTCAGATTGGACTAATTACTATAATATGAACTACATGGGGCTGCCTTGAAGAACTTGTGGAAGCTTCAATTGATACAGAAAATAATGTGGGTAGTTACATCTGCTTCTAAAACAACATGTGCCATATCGTTGCTCCACAAGATGCATTGGTTGCCAGTTTGCTTCCACATACAATTCAAGTTGTGAGTTTAATCTTTTCAGCCCATCATGGCATGGATCAGATTATTTGAGGGGCTACCTTTACCCAATTACATCTACCGTATATACTCGCATATAAGTCAATCTCGCATATAAGCCGACCCCTAAAAAACTGCCTCAAAATGAGGAATTTTGCAAAAACTCACACATAGAGGGAAAAATACAGAGGGAAAAGTCGGCAGGGCAAAAGTTGCGGCTCATCGTCCATCCAGGGAGAAAGGTTACAAAGGTCCAGGCGAGGGCTGAAAAGGTCCAGGCGAGGGCTGCAAAGGTCCAGGCGAGGGCTGCAGCAGCGACTTAGTGTGGCGACTTGCTCCAGCGACTTGCTGGAGCAGCGACTTAGCGTGGCGGCTTCGCGCGATGAGAGCCAAGACTCTCATCGCGTGAAGCGCGCCACCGCTGTCGCTGCCTCCAGCAAGTCGCTGGAGCAAGTCGCACACTAAGTCGCTGCCCTTTGCAGCCCTCACCTGGCACCTTTTGCACTGCCCCTCGCCTGGACCTTTGCAGCCCTCGCCTGGACCTTTTGCAGCGACTAGCTGATGAGATGAGAGCAAGACCTCTCATCGGCGCGAAAGCCGCCATGCTAAAGTCGCTGCTCAGCAAATCAGATTTATGTGCGTATAAGCCGACCCCCAAATTTTGGGGAAAAAAAAAAGCATTCTAAAGTCGGCTTATATGCGAGTATATACGGTATAAGGTTTGTTGTATGTATTTACTCATTTGTACATACAGGTAAGAAATTCTTAGTTGGGATGGGATGTTGCTGCTGAAAGACCTTTACAAGTCTCGTGTGATTTCATACAATAATGCATCAAATTGTAAATACAGAAGCTCTAAAGAAGCTGTTAGATGTTATAAGGATTAACATTATTACAGATGATGATGACGATGATATTCAAGCTGAATTTTTTACAAATATGTATAGATCAGCTATGTTGGCAGCTACTGTTAATTATCAATGAAAAACCAATGGAATGTAAAGACTATCAAAGTGACTTCCTATGGAAAATTCAAGAGTAAGATACACCTATATGTTAAGCATTATTGTCAACATCCATCAATCAAGTTGCAGAATAATGTAGATGATACCATATTAATAAACAAAAGACAGAAACAATTCATGTTTGGCAATGGTGGAAGAAGTAGCACCTGCTGTACTGCAGACAGGCATAAGAATATCAACTAAATTTTTTGCTTTAACACAAGTCCACCACAGATGGTAATATGGTTTTGTTACATTTCCAACATTTACTAGACATATTTTTGAACATTTTGGTTAAACTAGCAAGTGGAAGGTGCCATCAATGAAACATTTTATATAAGTTTTCTTTATACAAAGTTGCCATTGTTAATTTATAATTTCTTTCCCATATATTTTGACATTTCTCTAGTTCTATATCATGTCCAAAGTTTTTTGACCACTGTATCATTGTTTGTTTTACTTGTTCATTTTCCATTAACAGCAGCAAGGATTGTATTTGCTCAACACTGGAAAAATGAAGAAATACAATTAGATTATGAGATAATTAAGAAGATATTGGATTGTGCAGAAATGGACAAACTTATATTGAAGATTAAACAGAAAGAAGATACTATCAAACATGGAATTTATTTTATCACTTGCTGGAAAAAAGATTAGGAATATAATTTGTATTGCTATTGTTAAGCAAACACAATAACCCAGACAACACAATGTTTAGTGAGCACTAAATAAATGTAATAGTAGAAAATTAATAAAACTTTATTTAAAAAAGAATATCAGTGAAAAATGAGGTAGTGAGGATCAAAATTAATTCTTTTTTCTATCCCTAAGTAACTTAACGTAAGATAAAATCTTAGCATATACATCAACAGAATTTGTTCAGATTGTAACTGAATCACCATGGTTTGTTTATTGAGTATTTTTTATTAAATAAAATACTTTTTATTAAGTATTTTTTATTGAATAAACTAAAATAACTTTGATGCACATAATATAACAGCTACATTTGTACAAATGCTAAACAAAAACATGTTTTAATGTTGGAGGTGTATTTGAAATGGACAACAACTGCTCTGACAATAGTTTGTCATGTCACTGAGCTATTTCAACAAAGATTTTTAAAAATGACAAATTACAATTTTTTTGATAGGTAGTCTGAAAAACCAAGATGGCAACCATGAACATATGATTGAAGTTCTAAACTATTTTTATATTTGCAATGTAAAGAGGTAGGGCTTCAATCATACTTCACATTAGAACAGACCTTATTACACTTGAATTATTATTTATGTAGGTCATGAGATTTGCATTAATGATACATGTTTCATGATTTTTTTTCCCATCATTTTGATTTGTAATGGATGCCTGTGCCCTGCATACATTTTATTTCCTCTCCTATGTGTAAACATTTATATCTTTAAGGCCGTGCTATTAATTCCAGTGCATTTACAGGGAAAGATAAATTTTTAGAATCAAGGATTATGACAGGAATGATCCCAATAAATAATCCATTTCATCTCACTTATTGTGAGAAAAGAAGCTTGGTGCATTATTAGTCGGATCTGTATCTGAGATTGATAAGCTAATTTTTTCTGCCAACTAAAGAGACATAACGACCTAAAGGCCGTGTCACACTGCCCAACGGATGCAAAAAGGAAACAACAGAAGAGAAAAATGTTACATCCGTTGTTATCCGTTCTCAGAAGGGGCAAAAATGTGCATAATTGAAGCGGATAACATGGACGCGGGGAGGACACAGGGCGGATGCAAAGCGGATGCGGAACGGAAGCCCAGCGGATGGCGCATCCACTCGGCTTCCGGGGGGCCTCAGAAAAGCGGATGCGGAATGGAAACAACGGATGCAGAGCGGATACACAGCGGATTAAGCGGATGCACAGCGGAAGCAGAACGGATGCCTGGAGTTAATTGTGAATGCGGGGGGTATGCATTGCGCAAGCCCCGGATTATAAGGGAAGCAGCTCGCACGTGGCCAGCATTTGGAGGAAGACCTGCTGCTGGATACCTCGAGTTCTTGCCTGCATGTCTGCCTTTCTGCCAGCCTTGCTGCCAGCCTCCCTGCCAGCTGCCTCCCAGCCTCCTGGGCAGCCTCCCTGCCAGCCTTGCCTGGCAGCCTGCCTTCCAGCCTCCCTTCCAGCCTTGCTGCCAGCCTGCCTTCCAGCCTCCCTGCCAGCCTCCTGGGAGCCTCCCTTCCAGCCTTGCTGGCAGCCTGCCTTCCAGCCTCCCTGCCAGCCTTGCTGCCAGCCTGCCTTCCAGCCTCCCTGCCAGCCTTGCTGCCAGCCTGCCTTCCAGCCTCCCTGCCAGCCTCCTGGGCAGCCTCCCTTCAGCCTTGCTGGCAGCCTGCTTCCAGCCTCCCTGCCAGCCAGTCTGTCTGCCAGCCTTGGTGCCTGCCTTCTGCCAGGCTTCCTGCCAGCCTTGGTGCCAGCCTTCCTGCCAGCCTTGGTGCCTGCCAGCCTTCCTGCAAGCCTTCCTTCCAGCCAGCAACCCCACAACCATGGGGAAGAAGCGCAAGCCTCAGCAACCTGCCGCCATCCTGGCAAGAGGGACAGGGCCACCCTCCCGCCCCTGTCCTGACTCAATCTTCTGCTGGGGCTTCTGCTGCTTGGCTCGCTATTCAATTGCTGGAGCTTCTGCTCTAGCTGCTCCTGGCAGTGGTGCTTCTGCTGCGTACTCTGCTGAAGCTGCTCCTGGTCCTGCTGTCTGCTGGTCCTGCTCGTCCTGAAGCTGCTCCTGGTCCTGCTGGTCCTGCTGGTCCTGCATTATTAGTCGGATCTGTATCTGAGATTGATAAGCTAATTTTTAGGTCCCTCTGCGAACGTTTTTTCTGTTTTAAATGCTTTGTTTCCATGTTGCATCCGCTAGGCATCCGTTCTGCATCCGTTAGGCATCCGTTCCGCTTCCTCCCTTGCGTCCGAGCGGATGGAGTTGCGCGGATGCGCAGCACACGCCTCGCGATATAGCGGATGCGTTACAGATGTGTAGCGGATGCATAGCGGATGCAGAACGGACGAATTGGATACATTTCCGCGCAAAAGTTTTGAGCAGCCAAAACTTTTGGAGCGGATGAAACGTCCATAAACGGATGCTGGACGGATAGAGAGGAAGCAAAACGGAGGCAGTGAGTACATCGCGTTTTCGAACGGATGGCAAGCTTTTGTGTCCATTTTACATTCTCTTTGCATCCGTTGGTGCAGTGTGACACAGCCTTTACCAGAAGCCTCTGAGTCACCATTATTATTATTGAGAAATTATTGAGAAGAAAAATGACTCTGGATATTCATCTTCTGGCTGTTTTTGCTCTGTACATTTCTTGTTAAAGCAAATCTTTTTTTTAAATGAAAAGTATAATAATGTAATTTAATTTTTCTTCAAGAAGCACTGCTAAAATAAAATCTGAAACACATGTTTCCTCGCGATTTATCCTTCAAATAGAAAGTATTAGAAATACAATACCAATGTATTCCTGTTTATGTATACTAGAATGTAAGTTCACAGCATGCAAGGGAACTTCTGATTATGCCCCTTTAGAATTTCACAATAATAAATTACTTCTGAGCTCCTTCTCTTTTCTTTTCAGACAAGAATTATTCTGCTGCCCACTTACTTTTTTGGAGAAAAGATCGCAAGGTACTTGAAACATTGAATCTGTCTGTCTGTCTGTCTGTCTGTCACACTTGTAGAGCCACCTATATTATATCAAACTCTGGAAAGCTCCCAGTCAACAAAACAATAACAAAATAAAACAACCTAATACCACCATACCATATTTAATATCATATTAAATACCATATTAAATACCATATTAATACCATGTTAAAAACCATATTAAAACCATTTAAAAAGTTAAACTTTCATGATGCAGTCCCTAATTAAATCCTTTCACCCATGTCACCTTGTACTAATAGTGATGGCAACCCAAAATATGTCAAATCATTACATCTTGTAAAAATCATAAAAAAATCTACTGACTTATTGGGTTTATTACAAATAAAACAGACATTTGAAAAAGGTCATATAATTGTAATAATTCTTCAGTAAGTATTTGCCAATGCAGTGCTGTCCATCAGATGGTTCTCTTAGACACTGTGTTTTATTATATATTCATCACAGTGAGGCTTTTGATAATCTATTAAGTTTCCAGACATTCATTAAACAGCTGGTTAACTAAATTTATACAAGGTGGTGATTTCTCCAAAGCTCCCCATGAAAATTATGGCTGGACTGTGGAAGTAATTTTAAGGTTTTCAAATCCTACTTTTTGTTACTGCATGAAATTAATAATAAATGAAAGCCTGGATAATAGCTATGATAAAATACTAAATAGTCCATTAATACAAAGAAATTAGGAGAATAATACATCTTTGTCAGAAGCTGTTTATCAGAATTGAAGATTTAAGTCATATTCCTTACAGAATTATTTGTGTAGTGAAAAATCTATTTTTGCTTTATAAATCAAATGTTGTCCATACACGAAGAAAACATTTTAGTTAAATGTTATTCATACATTACAGAAAAAAATTCAGTGTCAAGTACAAGCAAAAAAAAATACATCATTTATTTCAGCCGAGCCAATATTTTTATGTATTGGTTGCCAACAAATCTGTAGAGGTGAGTAAGGACACTGAAATTTCCCTCTTAAAAATCAAATGAAAAGAGAGAGAGAGAGAGATGTTTTAATACAATATACAGTCATTAGTTATATATTTATTTATTTACCTATTCATTCAATTTATAGAACTGCCAATTCCATGCAACAAACAGAAATAAAAACAAATTATAAATTTATAACTTCTATTTTAGTTTTAAAATTTTCCACTTTGCCATTAATTTGTATTACAATTTGTTTTATATATTCTTCCATCTTCCATCTTCTTTTATTTTCTCTTTCAGCTAAACAAGTTTTCAAAAGGTGCCAAATTAGCATTAACTGATTTAAACAATTTCTTGCCCAATGTATCAATTTTTTTCTGGATTAACTCTGGCACAATTCCTCTTTCTTTAGTCTCCTCTAACGATCCTGTGAATTACAGAATAATTAAAATTTTTGTTCCCAAGATTCTTTTATCTGGAGCAGCATTTAGTGGCTAAATGCTAAGCATCAATCTAAATCAAGGGTTTTTATCATAATAGCTGATAAATTACATTTGAGTGACACTGCATGAATCATGCAGTAAATCTTGGTTTATAATTCATAGTAGCTGAGCTTATACAGTATATCATATAAGCCAATATTTCATCAACCACATTATGATTTTATATTCAGGCAGAGCGTATTGACAGGACACATTTTTCTCTGATATGTTGTTAAAACTAAAAAGATACTCTCAAGTTATTTTGATATGATACATTTTACCTAAAATCATTGAAAGCAGGTGGAAGGGACTGCAGAGGCTCACCTCTGTGGCAAATGAAAGGTTTTCGCTTTATGTTTGGTAGACAACAACCTTCCTTAGATTAAACAGACTGAAGAACCAAGGAAGGGGGAAACCCCATCAATCAAGAGACTGTAAAGAGGGACAATGAATCTAAATATACATTCTTCAGAAACTAATGAGATTGTTTTACAAGTTATTTCTAATAATGTTAATAGAGGTCAATGAGGATTAAAAAATTCATTGCTCTTTCTTGAATCAACCACTTTGTTATGAATTGATTTTTTTTTTACCTTCTGAAAGTTACATCACTGCCAAAGCTGAAAATGAATTTTGATATCTTTTATGTTCTCCACAATTCCTTGTAAGCTGTTGAAATGGGACTCTTCTCATCTTAAAGGTCGTTCAAATCTGGATTTTTCACAAAGAAAGAATGGGCAATGCTGATTTTTTTCCCCTTCCGGTATGGTGCAATCTCTTTAGTCTAAATGTGATATGTTAGTGGCAAACACACATGAGAGTCTTGAACCTCTAAAAACTTTGAGATGAAACTGCTTAAATAAATGTTCAAGCACCAAGGCAGTTTAGAAATTTTTAGAAGAAGCAAGGTTAATGACTCATTTGGAGCCTTGCCAAGAGGAGAGGAAGTGAACATAATTAAAACCTGGGTGAATTTAGCCAAGGTTTACCAGCAATTGTGACACAGCAATACCTCTAGTGAATTTTGTACCCAGCTTCCAGCATGCACGCGCGCGCACACACACACACACACACATGGATCTGATTTGAAAGGAGCATGTTTGACACACTCAGAAACAAATAAAAAACCTGAAAAGAAAAAAGCACATCTGACCGCCCATGCCATGTTTAAAAGCAAGACTTCCTATGTGAAATAATTTTACTAGCATTATTAATGTTGCTGAGTTGAGATCCAGTTGAAATCCTGAAGAACTGGGAAATGCAGAGTTTGGATGATGAGCTCATCATCATGTATTTGACCATTCAAAACTACTAGATGCTTCAGGGGCATTACTGAATCAGGTGTTTAAAGTTTTTGTAATGTAACTTGTAATAACAATGTTATTACAACAACAAATCTTGAGGAGAATAGCGAAGGGTTTTGACCTGGCAAACAATGAGGTGGACTTAAAGCAAGAGATACCACGACATGGCAAGTTAGCTCTGGTTGACAAGGCAAACAGTTCAGTTAGTGGGAGGATAAAACAACTCATCTTCTGTACTTCTGGTCTCAGCTTTTCAACCCAACATTTTCTACCATCAGAAGAATACCAGCGTGAAACATCAGAACAAGCAGAAGTAAAAACTGTTTGTTCTTGCTATTTGAAGATGTTTAAATACATTTTACCAGACAACAGAGCAGCAGAAGTGTATTTTATTTATTTATTTTTATTTATTTTATTTTATTTGTCAATTACTTACAAGATAATAGGTATAAGTAAAAACATAGTTATGAATACATGGATACATATAAGAAAAATAAAAGAAACAATAAGACAGGGATGGTAAGCACGTTGGTGCACTTATGCATGCCCCCTACAGACCTCTTAGGAAAGGGNTCAGGTAGAGTATTCCAGACATTGACCACTCTGTTGCTGAAGTCGTATTTCCTGCAATCAAGTTTGGTGTGATTAAGCTCGAGTTTATATCTATTGTTTGCTCTTGTGTTGTTGTGGTTGAAGCTGAAGTATTCATTGACAGGTAGGACATTGCAATATATGATTTTATATACTACACTTAAATCGGACCGAAGGCAGCATAGTTCTAGGTTTTCTAGGTCTAGAATTTCAAGACTGGTGAATTCTTTTGAGTTCCTGTCAAAATTCAGAATGTTCCTGACTACAAGGAGCTTTTAATCTACTTGAAGTTTTTTTGTTTTTTGGAGATCTGGAATTTACTTTAAGAACAACCATGCTAATTCTTGTACAAAATGGAAAAAATACTCTCTCAACATGATGTCCACTAGATATGTTGGATTAGCTCTTGCTTCTGTGTATAAAATGAACATAGCCATATTGAAGAATGGTTTTGAACAATTAAAAGACCTGGACTAATGCTGTACTCTCATATATTACATCATGCACAAACAATATAACTGTGAACAAGTGCATCAGAGTTTATAATAACCATAAACCCTGGATGTCAGTAGAGGTACAGTCACTCCTGAGAGCCCAAAACTCCACCTTCAAGGCAGGAAACAAAGACAAATGCAACAAGGCCAGGGAAAACTTGAGGAGAGGCATCAAGGCAGCTAAGCAGAAAGGTAGGCAAGCATCTGGCAGATGATAATCAAGACAGGTTGGCAGGAGCTACAACATCTAACCAATTACAAGGACAATACGATGAAAACAGCCAGTGCTGATGTCATGCTGGTGGAGGATCTGAATAGCTTTTTTGCCCGCTTTGAGGTTAATAGACCTGTCTCTGTGGCTCTAGCCCAAAGGCCCTCTAAATCTCCAGCCACTCACCTTCCATGAACATCAAATGAGAGCTGTGCTGAAGGCCGTAAATCCCAATAAAGCTGCAGGCCCAGACAGGGTGCTAGGAATAGTAGTAAAAACCTGCACTGACCAATTAACAGGGGTCCTGACAAGGATCTTTAACATCTCCCTACAATTGGCTAGAGTTCCATCATGCTTGAAAGCAGCTATAATCATCCCCGTTCCAAAGAAAGCAGCTATAAACAGCCTGAATGATTACAGACCCATTACACTGATGTCTATAGTGATAAAGTGTTTTGAGAGATTGCTCTTCAACACCTCAGGTCCTGTCTTCCATCAAATTTCAATCAACATCAGTTTGCTGTAGAAGCAATAGGTCGACAGAGGATGCCATTGCCACTGCTCTACATACTGCATTGAAACACCTTGAGAAATCTGGGAATTATGTCAGAATGGTTTTTATAGACTATAGATCAGTCTTTCATATCATCTTACCAGGCATCCTCATTGAAAAGCTGATTGACTTGAATTTCCTTTCCCTCACTTGTGACTTGGTTAAAGACTTCCTGATGGACCATCCACAAATATAAGTGTTGGATCCTTTACATCCTCTACCCTGAAGCTCAGCACAGGCTCCCTTCAGGGATGTGTGCTCAGCCTCTACCTGTACTCACTATATACACATGACTGCATGTCCTCTGATTCATCCAACGTCAAATTAAGTTTGCAGATGATACAATGGTGCTGAGTTTTATAACTCAAATCAGCATACAAGGAAGAAGTCCAGATGTATCCACATGGTGTTTACATTTAAACACTAGCAAGACAAGGGAGATGGTGCTGGATTTCCAGAAGCACAGAGAGGAACTTGCACCACTGTATATCAAGGGGAGCTGTGTGGAGAGAGTTTGCTCTTTTAAATTCTTGGGAGTGCTTATTAGTCAAGACCTCACCTGGAAAAACAGCATGTCCCTGGTGGTTAGGAAGGCTCAACAGAGATTTCATTTCCTTAGAATCCTACAGAAAAATGAGGTGGAACAACAGCTGGTGAACTCTTACTATTGGTCCATAATAGAAAGTATCCTTACATATTGACTTCCAGTTTTGAGCTTCTTTGGCAACAGACCGAAACCTCATCCCTCCGAGGCTTTGATCCGTGCTTGCAGCTGGAGCGCCCCGAGCCAGCTGGTTTCGGGACTAAGCCACCCCGTAGAGGTGGTGAAGAGGAGGGAAACTGCCTGCAGGGTTGAGGGGAGCTGCATCTCTCCTCCCCAGCTGGACATTATTCCCTTTCCTGAAGGCGGTTGCAGCGGTGGTCAGAAATGGCCACCACAAAGAAGAACTCAACCAGGAAAGAATGTGC